>CM040930.1:9729405-9944405 GCA_023029165.1 Gobiocypris rarus | reverse complement strand
ATGTAATGATAAAAATTAAACTTTCATATATTTTAGATTCATTGCACACCAACTGAAATATTTCAGGTCTTTTATTGTTTTAATACTGATGATTTTGGCATACAGCTCATTAAAACCCCATATTCCTATCTCAAAAAATTAGCATATCATGAAAAGGTCTAAACGAGCTATTAACCTAATCATCTGAATCAACTAATTAACTCTAAACACCTGCAAAAGATTCCTGAGGCTTTTAAAAACTCCCAGCCTGGTTCATTACTCAAAACCGCAATCATGGGTAAGACTACTGACCTGACTGCTGTCCAGAAGGCCATCATTGACACCCTCAAGCGAGAGGGTAAGACACAGAAAGAAATTTCTGAACTAATAGGCTGTTCCCAGAGTGCTGTATCAAGGCACCTCAGTGGGAAGTCTGTGGGAAGGAAAAAGTGTGGCAAAAAACGCTGCACAACGAGAAGAGGTGACCGGACCCTTAGGAAGATTGTGGAGAAGGACCGATTCCAGACCATGGGGGACCTGCGGAAGCAGTGGACTGAGTCTGGAGTAGAAACATCCAGAGCCACAGTGCACAGGCGTGCAGGAAATGGGCTACAGGTGCCGCATTCCCCAGGTCAATCCACTTTTGAACCAGAAACAGCGGCAGAAGCGCCTGACCTGGGCTACAGAGAAGCAGCACTGGACTGTCGCTCAAATTTTGCATGTCATTTGGAAATCAAGGTGCCAGAGTCTGGAGGAAGACTAGGGAGAAGGAAATGCCAAAATGCCTGAAGTCCAGTGTCAAGTACCCAGAGTCAGTGATGGTCTGGGGTGTCAGCTGCTGGTGTTGGTCCCCTGTGTTTTATCAAGGGCAGGGTCAATGCAGCTAGCTATCAGGAGATTTTGGAGCACTTCATACTTCCATCTGCTGAAAAGCTTTATGGAGATGAAGATTTCGTTTTTCAGCACGACCTGGCACCTGCTCACAGTGCCAAAACCACTGGTAAATGATTTACTGACCATGGTATTACTGTGCTCAATTGGCCTGCCAACTCTCCTGGCCTGAACCCCATAGAGAATCTGTGGGATATTGTGAAGAGGAAGTTGAGAGATGCAAGACCCAGCACTCTGGATGAGCTTAAGGCCGCTATCGAAGGATCCTGGGCCTCCATAACACCTCAGCAGTGCCACAGGCTGATTTCCTCCATGCTACGCCGCATTGAAGCAGTCATTTCTGCAAAAGGCTTCACGACCAAGTATTGAGTGCATAACTGAACATAATTATTTGAAGGTTGACTTTTTTTGTAATAACACTTTTCTTTTATTGGTCGGATAAAATATGCTAATCTTTTGAGATTATCTTTTGGGTTTTCATGAGCTGTATGCCAAAATCATCAGTATTAAAACAATAAAAGACCTGAAATATTTCAGTTTGTGTGCAATGAATCTAAAATATATGAAAGTTTAATTTTTATCATTACATTATGGAAAATAATGAACTTTTATCACAATATGCTATTTTTTTTAGAAAGACCTGTACATTGTCAAATTTAAAACATTTATTAACAACATAATGTAACAATAACTTATATCTTCAGTCAATTGAAAACTTAAGCAAAATTCTCTTTTGTAAGTGCAGTCTTCTTCACAGATAATAATAATAATAATGAATTTTATTTGTAATGCACTTTACATTTTTGCAATCTCAAAGTGCTACAGAGCATCTAGAAGTACAATAAAAAATTAATAAAAAACACAGTTAATTAAATACAAAAAAAATAAGAACTATTAAAAAAACTATTTAAGAAACTATTCAAGAAAAATTATTTAAAACACATTCAGTGGAAAGCTTTAGTAAAAAGAAATGTTTTTAGGTTTCGTTTAAAAACATCTGTAGTCTGTGGGGCCCGGGAGGTAGGGTATTCCACAGCCTCGGAGCAGCAGATGAAAAGGCCCTACCGCCCATGCTGCAAAGTTTTGTTCTGGGAACTTGGATGGTGTTTGTGTTAGCAGAACGAAGTGTGCGTAGGGATGTTGGGTGGGTGAGAAGTTCCTGTAGGTAAAGGGGGGCATGTCCGTAAATACACTGGTGGGTGAGGAGGGAGACTTTATATTCCACTTTGAGCGGGACAGGGAGCCAGTGAAGAGATTTAAGGATGGGGGTGATGTGTTCATGCTTGCGCACCCTCATCAGGATCCTGGCTGCGCTGTTTTGGATGTACTGCAGTCGCTGTATGCTTTTGCCAGAGATCCCGATGAGGAGTGCATTACAGTAGTCCAGCCTGGATGAGACAAAGGCATGGACAAGCTTCTCTGCATCTGCCAGGCTGAGTGTTGGGAGTTTGGCGATGTTCTTGAGGTGGAAGAATGATGTCTTACAAAGGTGATTTGATATGGTTGTCAAAAGTAAGGTTTGAATCCATTTTGACACCCAAATTATTGACAGAAGTGGAAAGGGAGATATTGTGGCCAGAGAAAGTGATACTAGTGATGGGGATGAGCGAAGCTGATGTGGTGTACTGATCAAGATAGCATCTGTTTTGGAGCTGTTTAACTGAAGGAAGTTGAGCTTCATCCACGTCTCTATCTCCTCCATGCAGGTGGTCAGTGTGGATGTTGGAAAGGAGCAGAAGAAGTGGGGTAGTCTTAATATACAGCTGTGTGTCATCAGCATAACAATGGAACGATATACCATGTCTGCTAATGATTTTTCCAAAGGGGAGCATGTAAACAGAGAAAAGTGTGGGACCCAGCACAGAGCCCTGAGGAACCCCGCAGGTGACATTATGGGTGAGTGATTTAGCTTTGCCCAGGGCAACGTACTCCGTTCTGCCAGTAAGGTACGAAGCAAACCACTCAAAGACACCCTTTGAGAGTCCAATGGTGTATTTCAGGCGGTGGAGGAGAATGTTATGGTCTACTGTATCAAATGCAGCTGTTAGGTCTAGTAGGACGAGTAGAGGTGGGGAGCCAGCATCTGCTGCCATCAGGAGGTCATTGGTGATCCTGACCAGTGCTGTTTCTGTGCTATGGCCAGGGCGGAAACCAGACTGAAACTTTTCAAACAGGTTATTGTGTTTGAGATGTGCTTGAAGTTGTGCTGCCACTATTTTTTCCAGAACCTTTGATAGGAATGGCAGATTTGAAATGGGCCTGTAGTTGGAGAGAACATCTGGATCCATCCTTGTTTTTTTCAGTAGAGGTCTGATGACAGCTGTTTTTAACACAGATGGAATATCACCAACCAGAAGGGAGTGGTTAATGATCTTAGTGATGAACGGTGAAACAACTGAGAGGTTGGCCTTCAGCAGAGTAGAAGGGAAAGGATCCAGGGCACAGGTGGATGGCTTCATTCTCTTGATGACATCCTCCACCTCTTCCTGTGTGGCTTCGGAGAAATAGCTGAGGTGTTGGACAATCTCAAATGTTGGGTTAGCCGTTGGAGGGGGCAGAGCAGCAGTGGTGGTGAGGTGAGAGCGGATGTTATTCACTTTTTGTTCGAAAAAAGTGATGTGCATATTACACCTCTCTTCAGTAGTCTCAGAGTGGGAGAATACGGGGGGGTTTAGAAGGTGGTTAATTGTTGAGAAAAGTTGTTTAGAGTTTCCAGGGTTTTTATTGATGATAGTGGAATAATAATATGACCGAGTGGCTCTAAGAGCTTCTGCATAAGCCCTCTTTTGTTCCCTGTATGCCTGTGTGTGAACAGTCAGACCAGAGGCCTTGAACTGCCGCTCAAGGACACGCCCAGCCGCCTTCATCTTCTGCAGCTCGCATGTGTACCAGGGCGCTGACCGCGAGAATGAGACTGACCTGGATATTAGAGGGGCGTGGAGGTCCAGGACACTGCTCAGGGACTGGTTATAAAAATCCACTGAGTCAGCAATGGAAGTTAAATCAGAAAAGCCGGAGGAGAGATGTTGAAGATCCTGGGTCAGGACATCCGTATTGATGTTTTTCAACTCTCTGTATTGGATCTGTCTCTTTGGCTTGGGGTGAGAGGAAGGAAATGGCAACTCCATAGCCACAACCTTGTGATCTGAAACTCCAAGATCATAAACCTGTAGGTTACTGATTTGGGCTGAGTTTGAAATGACCAAATCAAGTGTGTGACCCTTGGAATGTGTGGGGACATCAACATGTTGTAAGTTGAGGGAGTCTAGCAGCTGAAGAAAATCAGCAGCAGAAAGACATGAGGGGGTGTCAACATGAATATTTATATCTCCCAGAATTATGGTATTGGCAGAGGTTGTACAAAGTGAAGTGAGGAGATCAGATATTTCCGGGATAAAAGCAGAATTTTGTCTAGGTGGCCGGTAGATAAGGAGAACAGTCATTGGAAAGGGGGGCTTACATTTAAAAGCTAGACACTCGCAAGAAGATATTACAGGCAACGTGATGGAGGACAACTCCAGGTCCTGTCGGTAGATGACAGCTAGGCCACCACCGCGGCCAGTGCTGCGAGCTGCCTCCAAATAACTGTATCCAGGGGGACAGGCTTCATTTAGGGCAGAGTACACCTCTGGTTGGTGCCATGTTTCCGTTAAGCACATAAGGTCCAATCTCTTATCCATGATGTGGTCTTGGATGAAAGTTGACTTATTTGTGAGGGATTGTGCATTAAAAAGTTCTAATTTGAGCGTTGATGGGGTGGTGAATCTTGTTATTGGCCGCAATACACCAAAATCCACTCCACGTTTTCTGTCATCTGTCAGATGACATTCAAGTTCACAACAAAACAATAAAACATCCATGTTCATAGTCTTCTCTGAACAATTAAGTGTCTTTATAGGAAATAGGAAAACTATTTCCGAACAGTTGAACATATACCACACTGATAACTACTTTAAATAATGATGACTGTATTTTTTCATTCTTTCATGTTCTTCCTAAAGACGGAGATGTTGTTTAGAGCTGCTCTTTGAGTTGTCAAAAACATTAACATGTTTTATAATAGAACAAGACAACTGTTCAAGTTCTTCTTAAAGAGGACTATGAAAAGAGAACTGCTAAAATATTACTAAAATATTGCTAAAATACTGTTCATTAATAGAATGTGCTGTGACAGTCATGAAGCTCTGTGTTGCTCTGGAGGTCCAGCAATCTGTAGGCAAGGTAATTAAATGTGCACTGCTCAGACCTTCAATAACTTTCTCCTTTACATTATTGTACATGGAGGGAATCACCATAGCTGTGAGATGCTTTCTACTTGGGCGTGGTTATAGCACACTAATTAAATATCTAAAACCAGAATCCCCCCTCTTATTGCGTAGCATACGCAGGGGGGGACTCCTGTTTCCCCGAGAATTGAAGCGAATATTTTATCCTCAAAATGATCCATTGAAAACGCAGTGCAGTCGAAAGAGCACTTCAGAAGAACATGTGCACCTTCTGAGGATGTCGGAATCATCCACCTTCAGACGCTGTTGTTCCAGCTGCGCTATCCAGCGTTATTATATCCTTTACTGTTTTGTGTTTTATTCTGTAATGAGTGCATTGTTTCAAATGCCTCGTCCCAGCGCCTCGTTCAGAGGCCCCATGCAGAGGGATTATCGTCATTTGCACTCTCCCAGAGTGGCTGCCCGGAGTGCGACGAGATTGCACGTCCGACCCTGCTTGGCTTGCCATCTTCAACGATGATACCGCCCCATCCGCTCCAGCCATACACTCTGCCTGTTCGCTCCTCGGGCCACGGTGTTGCACTGCAAACAGAGAATACCAGAGTAAACGAGCGATTCCACAGCACGCGAGCGCACGCTCCCCTCGGGTAGCGCTCTCAGAATCCTCTTCGCCATCTTCAGCTGGTTCACCGTATTTTGCCCGCCCTCCGCTAGAGGACGGCAGTCAAAAGCGACACACCCATCCAAAGCTCTGGCTGCTGGAGATGTCGAGAGAATGGCTTACGTCACAGCCTCCTCTCACTGTAGCATACATAAATGGCGGCCAGGTTACGACAGCGCACGCTCCCTAATCATATGGAGATGTCGAGAGCTCGGCCTACGCCACAGCGCGTGCTGTCGCGAGCGCGACTTTTGTCATAGCGTGCTCTCTGTATAAATGGCAGCAAAGCCTCGCACCTGTTTTCACTCTCTACACTTCTTACAGTTCCCACTATGAGGCGACTAGAAGAGGTTCATCACTGCAGTAACAAGCCTGTTATGAAGCAAGCACGCCTGCACAGATAACACTATATTAATGGCGTTCCTAACAGAGCTGCTGGTAAAGTGGTATGAGAGAGTGAATTTGCGCACACAGGGTGGCCGGTTCGAGCCCCGCTCTGACAGGCTTTTCGGTGTCTCAATTTAGAGTTTTTTCCTCTGTTGGCAGTGTGCATCCCTACATATAGCACTGTTAACTCAGAAATCCGCCGCGGCCGGATTACCACCACAAACTTCTATCCCCCTTTATCCAGGTGGCTGGAGATGTAAATATGACAGCCAGATAACCTGTTGTCAAATAAGTTTTTCCCAGTCCCCTGCAGACCTTAAGAAAGCAGAGTTTTTTCTAGGTAGGAAATGTGCCCACTTAGAGTCTGCACTCCTGCACCCAAGCATCTTTCAGGCAGTGCACTCGCACCATTAACGCTCGGAATGGAAGGTGCGCGCCCACTACACATTGCGCGCCACCAAGCATAAATCTAAAAAAAGGGCTTTTCATATCAGAATGGGTTTTGAGTAGGCAGTGTTCCATTTACAAAGTATGCACCCCTATGTGCAAACATTCCACACACGCAGCACCCGCTGTACCGTGCTTTGAGCAATGTGAATGTAATGCGCGCTCCCACCACACAATGCACGCCGCAAAACATCAATACAACCAGTGTGTTGGGCTGGGCGATATATCGAATATTAGCGATATTGCAATAATTTTGATAACGATGTAAAATTTGAAAATATCGTGAATAGCGACTATTTCAAATTCTACATGCATACTTTCCCAAAAAACATTACCAGATAATGAAGAGGTCTGCTTCCACCATTCACTAAACATTGGAAGCAGAAGAGTTAAATATATAGTGCGCAGCACATGACAAAGAAAGCAACAGAAACATGCACGCATGAGAGAAATAATAGCGTGGCACGGGACGTGCTCGCGCTGCCAAACTCTGACCTGAAGCGCGCGCACACGCCTTCCAGAAAACATACGATCGGGATTCAGTTCTTTCATGGATTATTGGGTTTCAATGGTCAAACAAATGTAAAAATGCACGTCCTGGCGAGTATTCAGGTAAACACAGTAGTGTATGTCTTTAGTGAACGTACACAGAGTTGAGAAATCGTGTGTTACAATGAATTTTGTCCGTGGAGGTCTTAAACTTTAAAGTTGTATTTATTTATATAGCGCTTTTTAACAATGCAGATTGTTTCAAAGCAGCTTCACAGTGTTAAACAGGAAAATAATGCAACAGAATATATTTTGATTATCATACAGTGACAATGTGGGCTTTAGATCAGTAATTAGATCAGTAATTTGGTCTATATGGTTAATTTAGTTTAATAATTAGATTTATTTGGAAATTTATTTGAAAAATTGTTTCCCCAACTGAACAAGACAAGTGTTTTATGTGTATGCCATAGAAAAGAGATGTGTTTTTAGTCAAGATTTAAACTGACAGAGTGTGTCTGTTCCCGAATGTCGTGGCAATAATTCAACTCAATCACTGAACAAGAGACAAATCTTTGAATATAATAAAGAATGATTTATTTCCTTGCAAGGAAAGAGTACACTGTCGCACAGTCACAGATGACTGTATGAGAGCGGCCTAAAGACTAAACAATCAGGTTCCCTTTTATACCATTTACAAGGTCAGAAGCAAAGACAAGCGCTCTGTAATCTTCCACACATGGTAAAGCTTCAGCACACACACACACAGAAATAAACTTTCATGGTCCCTGTGTCAAGGATCAATACAGTTTTAGCCACTGACCTTAGGGGTCAGATCGATTCTTTTTAAACTGACCAGTTGTCCCTCTCAGTTCAATTCTAAGGACATGTAACAAACTTCATGTTAAGCATACTAAATGAATGATTATATGTGTTAAAACAAATTCATACATATTGTTAAAATCACTCTCCTCTGATTATATTTTCTTCTATTGATTAAATACATTTTTCTATTACACCGAACAATGCTAGGAAGACTGTTCCAGAGTTTAGGTGCTAAATAGGAAAAGGATCGACCACCTGCAGTTGATATTGATATTCTAGGGCTTTATCAGCTGGTCAGAGTTTAGAGACCGCAGTAGACGTGATGGAGTATAATGTGTTAAGAGCTCACTCATGTACTGGGGTGATAAACCATTTAGTGCTTTGTAAGTAATAAGCAAGATTTTAAAATGTATGCAATGTTTAATAGGGAGCCAGTGCAGTGTTGACAGAACCGGGCTAATGTGTTCATACTTCCTAGTTCTAGGGCCGGACCTCATATTCTGTGTGATTTAATGGTAATCAAACCACAATGAAAAAAAGAAAACCGGCCCATGCTTGGCTAAACAACTTTAACATATTTATAAAGAATCAGTGTAGCCTATAGGTAATTTATAGAGTGAAGACTGAGCAGTTTTATATATATATATATTTGATTTGATTTATTTCTTGACTTGCTACTGTTAAATAGACCCTCTGTAGCTGAAAATACAGCAGTTTTTGTCATATTGTTTGTAATTTGCATGTTTTGCTTATAAAAAAAAAGATACTATTAAAAATCTATATTGTGATTTATATAAGTACATAAAATATATACTAAATTACTTGTATCATGTTTTAAGATTTTGATCATCCCAACCCGTTCAGTAAACATAAACATTTTGTATTTAATTTGGTTCTATCTAAATATTTTTTGTTGTTTTTAATGGGGGCAAAATATTTATTTTTATTTTTATTCAAAAGCAATTGCAAACATATAGAGATATATATCGAATATGGTAAAAATGTTGACAATATTGAGATACCTTTTTTTTTTTTTATATCGCCCAGCCCTACCAGTGTGTCACAAACACAAAACAATCAGGCCACCGGTCCCCTGTTGCAGAGCGGCCCGTCCCTGAATACAACTCAACCCCTAGCTGCATGTATACATCCCGGGTGTACCAGTATGGGTGTTAACGCTATAAAGCGAGGCTACTCATTGCAGTTCACTCGCAGACCTCCGTGCTTCCACGTGGTGGTAGAGACTTTGTGAGAAGCAGCTTGAGTCACGTGCTTCACGCCAAAGTTACATGGCTGCTAGAGAAGCGAGCAATAGAAGCCGTGCATCCGCAGCAAAGTGAGTCAGGCTTCTACAGCCGCTACTTCCTCGTTCCCAAGAGGAATAGTGGCCTCAGGCCCATCCTAGATCTTGGAGTGCTGAACAAAGTGCTAATCAAGCACACGTTCAGAATGCTGACCATTAAACGAATCCCCCCCACATATTCGTCCGGGGGATTGTTTTTCACATTGGATATGAAAGACACATACTTTCTCATTCAGATAGCGCCCCATTACAGGCCATTCTTGAGATTCGCCTTTGAGGGGCAGGCTTATCAGTACACAGTCCTGCCATTCGGACTATCTCTAGCGCCCCGCATTTGCACGAAATGCATGGACACAGCACTAGCTCCCCTGAGACTAAGGGGAATGCGCATTCTCAAACTACCTCGACAATTAGCTTATTCTAGCCCAATCAGAGACTCAGTTGATGAGCCCAATCAGAGACTCACAGATCCTGGCTCCTCAACCTCCTAGAATATTTTGGTCTCAGGATCAATATGGAAAAGAGTTTATGTGCACCCAGATTATGTGCTTTCTCGGAGCACATATAGACTCAATACGAATGAGAGCGTGACTTATGTCAGAGCGCGTGCGCGCTATTCAGAGTCTAGCCGCGTCATTCAAAGCAGGCGCTTACACTCCTCTCAAGAGGTTTCAGAGGATGTTAGGTTGACCGACTGCTAAAAGTCAGGTGTGAACACAGTCTTTATCATGAGATGGAAAGTAGTCTTGACCAATGCATCCAACCTGGGTTGGTGCGCCCTGCACCATGGCGAGCCACTCTCAGACCGATGGGCAATATCAGAGAAAAGGCTGCACATAAACTGTCTAGAGATGAAAGCGGTCATTATAGCGCTGAGAGCTTTCCTCCCACACTTAAAGGGGCACCATGTCCTGGTCCGAACGGACAACATGGCAGTTGTGTCTTGTGTCACCCTCAAACGATTCAGCTAATATGGAGTATCTTCGGCGTGGTGAAAAGTAGACCTGTTCGCCTCAAAAGACAATACTCATTGCCCAGTATACTTCTCCAAACACAAGGATGCACTGGCCCATGTTTTGCCCTGACATCTCCTGTATGCATTTTCCCTCAGTCTCTTTGACACCGCAAGTAAACAAAAGGGTCAGGGATGACAAATGCGCGATACTGTTGGTAGCCGCGCTATAGAGGAGTCAGTCTTTGTATCCAGAACTGACTCCGATGCTAGAAACAGCCCCATGGCCGATACCACTGAGGAATGATCTCCTCATGCAGGTGAAGGGGAGGATATGGCATCCCAGACCTGATCTATGGGCCCTTCATGTTTGGCCCATCAACGGCTACCCAGGAACCTCCCAGAAAAAGTGCTAAGTACCATATCGCAGTCTAGAGCCCCACAACCAGGCGGCTTTATGCTTTGAAATGATCAGTCTTCTCGGACTGGTGCAATGCACGGAGCACAAACCCACAATCATGTGAGGTGGCGTAAGTGCTTCTTTTCTTACAAGAGCTCTTGTAAGAAAAGAGCTCTTGCCCCCTCAAGACGCTCAAAGTATATGTGGCAGCAAAAGAGGCGCATCACATCCAGGTGACAGGTCAGTCCCTGGGGAAATGCGAGCTCATAACGCGTTTCCTTAAAGGGGCTAGAAGGCTCAACCTGCCTCGCCCAAACTTCAGTTCCTATATGGGACCTTTTCACAGTCTTACAGGCTATGAAAGGTGCACAATTCGAAACACTACAGTGAGTAAGCTTGAAGCACCTTTCACTTAAATCATCCTGTCTACACTTTGGGCCTAACGACTCCAGAGTAATCCTCAAACCTAGACACTGTTATATGCCTAAAGTGCTTTCCACTCCATTCAAAGCACAGGTCATTACGCTGTCAGCGCTACCTCCTTCGGAAGGCAAAGAAGAAACAAGCTTGCTATGCCCAGTCAGAGCGCTTTGATTATACATAGAGCATTCTGCCGCCTTTCAGGCAGTCAGAAGAGCTCTTTGTTTGTTTCGGCGGCCACACTAAAGGTAGTTCAGTCACGAAACAGAGATTATCAGGATGGATAGTAGACACCATCTCGTTGACTTATCAGTCTAGGGGTCTCATCTGCCCTATAGGCATCAGAGCTCACTCCACCAGAGGCATGGCCTCTTCATGGGCCTGGTCTAGTGGGATATCACTGCATGATATTTGTGCGGCGGCAGGCTGGGCCTCTCCGTCCACTTTTTTCAGATTCTATATTCTGGATGGTCCAGCTCTGTCTGGTTTTATTATACATTCATATTAGGGCCCGATCATATCCGACCTGCATATATATTTATGGTTACCCCCTTCAAAGCTCACTAAGGTCGGTTTCAGGGTTTTTTCCATTCTCGCTATACGGGGCTGTAGTGCCTACATGCCCTAGTGTGTCGAGATCTAGAACGCATAGCGTTTTACATAGGGCCCCCTGCGTATGCCACGCAATACGAGTGATTCTCTCGAAAGGGAACGACTCGGTTATTAACAACCTCTGTTCTCTGAGAGAAGGGAGCAAGTATTGCGTAGCTTGCCGTGCTTGTGCTCGCTCAGTGTGTCGCTTCAGTCGATCTGTTTAACTGAGTACCTATGCCGTGAGATGTTCTTTTATAGACTCGCCTCGCCATAGGTTCCTGCAGTTGCCGCAGCACAGCCAATCAGAGCGTGCATAAGCTCTGCTAGGTCTGCTGTGCATCTGCACTGCGTTTTACATGGATAATTTTAAGGATTAAATATTTGCTTCAATTCTTGAGGAAAAAGGAGTCCCCCCTGCGTATGCTATGCAATACTCGCTCTCTTCTCTCAGGGATCTGAGGTTATGGTAATAATTTATGCAAGATTATCTGGTCTCCAAATCTTAACACACCATCCTCAAGGTAAGGATCGAATTAGAATTTGCATCCATCTTTCTTGACGTGCTCCTTTTCTTGTTTCAACATTTTTATTACTTCTGGATATTTCTGGTTCTGGCTGTAACTAGATCCAGTTTAATTAGATCCAGTTTAGTGTGCACCACATCCTCCATGGCAGGTGTTCTCCTATGTGAAGTCTTTTTGTAAGTAACCATTTCCTGCTGTACTAGAATGTTTTGTTTGTGGAGATCTTTCTGTTTGACATTTTAATCTCTTTCCTTGTGGCTTAATTCCAGCAGGATTTCTTTGAGATGTGTTAACTGTGCTATAGCCAACTTGATGAGGCCAACTTGAATGTAACACATAAGACGTTCTATATTTTTCTGATTATTCTAAGTGAGTATTGCGATTGTGGAGACTGTCATCTGCATTTGACATTGACTGCTCTGGTCAAATAGGCCACTCACATTATGCCTTCAGCAGGAAACTAGTTAATTTGATCCAGTTTTTATTTCTGAATAGATTGTCAGCCTTTAAACATAAAAAAAAAATGTAAGGGTTAGTTCACCCAAAAACGAAAATTAGCCCATGATTTACTCACCCTCAAGTCACCCTTGGTGTATATGACATTCTTCTATCAGATAAGTTATATAAAATAAAGTCCTGGCTAATCCAAGCTTTATAATGGCATTAAATTGTTGATTTGATTTCATTTATGAAGTCCATAAATCTATCCATCATATAACTGATCCACACGACTCCGGGGGTTAATAAAGGCCTTCTGAAGTCAAATAGCGTGTTTTGTGTAAGAAAAATACCATATTTAAAACTTTATAGACTAAAATAACTAACTTCCGGCAGATTGTCATGTGCGCCGATTTTACAGCGAAAGAGTAACCCTTGACCTTTCAACCCCTGACGCATGCGTACTGACAAACACAGAAGCGCAGAGGATAGACATGAATAAAAGTCTAATACGGAATTTTTAAAGAGAAATGGTGTAGGATTTCGGTATAAAAGAGGGGTTTGAATTTGTTGCCCAGCAACAACGCTTCTATACATTGCGCCAGGGGTTACTCTTTTGCCATAAGTCGAATTGCGTACGGCTTTCTGCCGGAAGATAGTTATTTTGGTCTATAAAGTTTTAAATATGAATATTTTTCTTCCACAAACGCACCATTTAGCTTCAGAAAGCCTTTATTAACTCCCTGGAGCCATGTGGAGCAGTTATATGATGGATAGATGCACTTTTATTTAACTTTTATGGCCCCACTTTATATTAGGTGGCCTTAACTACTATGTACTTTCATAAAAAAATAAGTACAATGTACTTATTGTGTTCATATTGTGTTGCAAAACACCTTTGCTGATATTGAGGTGGGATACGGGTAGGGTTAGGGACAGGTGTGGTGGGATGGGTCAATTTAAGGGTAGGGTTAGGTGTAAGGGAAGTGTCAACTGTGTAATTACAAATGTAACTACAGAAATTAATTACAGATGTAATTACATGCAGGTATTTTTTAAAATGTAAGTACAATGTAAAAACATGTATGTACACAATAAGTGCAATGTATCAAATTATTAATTAAAATGTTAGTACATAGTAGTTAAGGACACCTAATATAAAGTGGGTCCACTTTTATTCATCTGAAAGAAGAATGTCATATACACCAAGTGTAACTGGTCTGTTCTTTTTGTTGTGTAAGGAAGAACAGGACAGCATTTGCAGTTTCGCTGATCTTTTATTCCTGATAAGGAACACATAAAAACAGCCTCTTAATAATAAATAATAATAATAATACATTTAAAAAATATATATTTTCATTTTAGTTTATATTAAACAAAATCTCAAAGTGCTACAGATTTAAAACAATCAACAACAAAAAATAAAACAAATAATACTGAAAAATTAAGAAGTAACAAATCAATCAAAAATTCTGCTAAAAAGGTAGGGTTTAAGACCATATTTAGAAGCATCTACAGTCTGTGGGGTCCGTAAGTGGTCAGGGAGAGCATTCCACAGGGCGCTGCTGAGCAGAAGGCCTGATCTCCCATAGTACAGAGCTTGGTCGTGGGAGTTTTAAGAAGATACGTTGAAACACAGTGGAAGTTACGTGTGGATGTTTGTGTGGTGAGGAGTTCCTTGAGATAGGTGGGTGCGTCAACATGGATGCACTGGTGAGTAAGGAGAGAGATCTTCTACTCGATCCTGAGCGAGACAGTAAGCCAATGGAGTGATTTGAGAATGGGGGTGATATGGTCGTATTTGCGCACCCTCATCAGGATCCTAGCAGTGCTGTTCTGAATATACAGCAGCTTCTGGAGATTTTTGCCAGGGATGCCGTTAAGGAGCACATTCCAGTAGTCCAGCCTGGAGGAGACAAAGGCATGGACAAGCTTCTCTGCATCTGCCAGTGTTAGTAAAGGACGAAGTTAGGCAATGTTTCTGAGGTGGAAGAAGGAGGTCTTACACAGATGTTTGATGTGAGCTTCAAAAGTGAGTTGCGATTCCATTCAATTTTTATTGCATGAGTCACCCTTGTTTCCTCTCTAGGGCATCACCAATGCAAAGAGGAAGATAAATCACATTAAACAAGAAAATAAATGTAACAGAAAACATAGCTGATAAGGAACAGCCTCTTTATGCATGGGTCACCCTCGTTTCCTAAAATAAATATATGTACACCTGTCAGCATGTGCTTCATTTCCACTTATAAGACAAATTTAATTCAAAAAGAGTAAAATGACAAATAACCACACATTTATGTAAAATAATAATATATACCGTAATTCCTCAAATAAAGACCGGGGCCTTTATTTACCTGAACTGCAGAAGGGAACAGGCTTTTATTATGGGCAGGCCTGTATTTCTAATTCCATCTGTTTGAAAAATAATTGCTTTAAATAAACCGTTTTAAATTTAAAGCGATAGCGTTCCAGTGGACAGATTTCATTGATTTTTTTTAAAGAAATATTTTCAAAAATATCAGCATTTACAACAACAGCCAGAAGGGCGACCAAAGCAATTTGGGTCAGAATTATGGTATTACGGAATTATGGTGAAAAATGTAAAACGTTTATTCCGCGCTAATTTCTATATAGGGTGCACGTGAAGGGAAAAAAAAGCTTCCTTCCACTTAAGAAGACTTGTGTACTTTTAAGCACTTTTTATTGTAATATATCTCTTTACGTTAATTTCTAGATCGGTTGCACGTAGGGGTGTAACGATACACCTATGCCACGGTTCGGTTCATGTCACGGTTTTGGAGCCACGGTTCGGTTCTGTTCGGTTCTGTTTGCTGTGGAGGCAGGGTTCATAGCAGGGCACCAGCAATAATAACACTAGATTTAACTTTTAACTTAATAATAACAACATATAATTTCACTCATTGACTTAATAGGCTAATTTCACTTATTAACTTCATATAAATTAACTTTATACATAGGCTTCATGTTTTCTTTAGAGCAGTTAGCATACCCGATTAAACTAAAATTAAATAAATGCTTCCACTGTAGACAATAAATAATCTAATTTGACCATTTACCATAATGTTTAAAAAAAACAAGCACATTTATTTAATAAAAATTGATGACACACACAAGTAATTTCCCACTTTAGCCTTTTAACAAACATTTAAATTGTATGAATATGACTAATACCTGTATTGATAAATAAATAGGCCTATAAATTAAATATCGTTTTTTTTGTTTATACAATAACATACACCACACTAATTTAAAAATAAACAAAATAACAAATTGAAAATAAAGTGGCATTTTTGGGTTATGGAAACAACAGTTACCATGGTGAATACAAAATACATCATGAACTGTTAATAAAACATGAAAACTGGTCCTAATGATCAGAATGAACACCTGCATGCAAATAATTCTCAGCTAACACACGTCGAACCAGTTACATGATTTATTGGTACTTTACTTTTATTTCATGACTTACGAATTGACATCATAACGTTGCATGCTCATTCTCTTGCGCTTTATGAAGAGATACACAACGCTGGCCTCATGCGCACGTGAAACTAAAGAGTGTGCGGTACGAGCACAGTATAACGGCTGACAGGACATGAAAGCGTTTTTCTGAGGTAAGAGTTTTTTATTTTATAACAAGGCACAAGCTACGAAAATAACGATGTTGCTAGGACTCCAAGGTAGCATTTTGCCTATACCTGGCTAAATGGGAAAACTTGCTCTCTGTCCTTCCACCATGCAGCTTGTGTGATCACCCAAGTCATGTGACATGCACTTACAAGACAAAAGTTAGTGTATATTTAGTAAATAATATTATTATAATAATATTTAGTAACAATACAGCTGTTATTAGTTGTTAAAAGTGCACTAATTACTATTTAATCACGGTTCGAACCGTGGGTGGTATATCGCGGTTTTTCGGTTCAGTTTGAAAATCGTTACACCCCTAGTTGCACATGATGGAAAAGGCTTCCTTCCACTTAAGAAGAGTTGTGCACTTTTAAGCACTTCTTATTTTAATAGCCTTTGTCTCTTTACATATTTTTTTATAGCCTACTTAAAAACTATAATTTTGTTATTTTTCTGACCCAACTAATTACTCATCCGTGCTTCTAATAGGTTGCACGCACTTTTCTCAATCCATTAAGGAGATATTACATTTAGTTTTTGCATATTGTTTTTAAATGGTCATTCGTGTAGCCTAGTTCACATGACCACTTTACAATATTTCAACAACATAGTTTATTTTGAAGCTTATGCTGTTTTCTTGTTCTAAATAAAATATTTAGAGTTAAATGCAGAATAAGACATATCAAAAAGACGAGAGACTAATATTGTGAAGATCAATATTTGTGTAGCCTGCCTGACACGGTATTTTCACAGACGTCACATCTCTCATGGACTACAGTAGCCTATTTAAAATGGCATATATGCATCAGTTATATTATCAATTTAATTTACAGAGCAATCCCTGCAAAGTTTTTAGGTTAACTAAGAGACCAGGATCAGTGCGTGTCGCACTCCCAACGGGGCGCGTGGCATCAGGATGGTTGCACTCTATCATGATGTCGGTCAGCCGTCATGGCACAACCCTTCTGTAGCCTACATTACAATATACTTGAATGCACATTAAAAGAAAGGCATTTAGGAGATTATCCACACATTTTTCCCTGGCCTTAATTTGAGACCGGCCTTTATTTTTTCGTGCTGACCACACCCCCGGCCACTTTCAGAGGCCCAGCATTTAATTGTATACAGGCTTTTATTTGAGGAATTACTGTACATAAATTGGAGTGAAGATATAAGCATAAAAGCAACGATTAAAATGAGGATTAAAAAAGATTAACAAGAGCCCCAAAAAATACACCTCTCCAGTGCATCACCAATGCAAAAAGGGGGAGGGAACAGAACAGGAAATTACATTGATTTGTGATGTCATCACAATTAAAGGGTAAAGCACTCACATTTCAATTAGGCAGGTATATTCTATCAGGTATATGTATACGAACAATTTTGGGTGAATTCTAATAAACAATATAAGCAATTAACAGTACTTTCTGTAACTTTCTGTACCTGTTACACTCACTCCCCAGAATTTACACAAAATTCCCATAACAGTATTTATTTTTTTATTTATTCTTTGTTTTACCAGGGTAGTCACATTGAGACAGTAGTCTCTTTTTCAAGTGAGCCCTGGCCAAGAAAAGGCAGCACATAGCTAAAAAAGACACATAAAAACAGAGATGGACACAACATAAAAAACATAAATACAATTAACAAGTGAGAATATGCAGGCTGTAAACAACAAAAAGTCTAGACACACTCACATGTATGATGTAAAGTGTCTGCCAGGTATGACTTAAAATCAGAAATGGGGATAAACATGTTTAGTTTCAGTTCTTTCTGTAGTGCTTTCCAGGTTGACGGAGCATTGTAACGGTAGGCTGTTTTACCAAATTCGGAGTGAACAGTAGGCACATTGAAAAGTATGCTATTGTTGTACCTGAGGTTATATCTACTGTTTGTTGCCAATGAGAATACTGATAAATATGATGGTAATGATCCAGTAAATGCTTTGTAAATGAAAATCAACCAATTTCGTTGTCTGCTGTAACGGCCACCTTGTATACTGTTCATGTTGTTAATGTTGATGTGCCTTTAAGATAACCTTTATGGTGCACGCCGTTCTTATGTGAGCGCGCACGCATTCTTTAGGTGTGTGCGTGACGAGGGAGATGACTGCTCCATGGCCGACTGATGCTTCGGTTTACTAATGTTACTTCTCCCCTTTAATTTGTAACGTTTTCTTCAGAGTGTCTCCTCGCCATTTTTCCTCCACTCTTTTACATGTATGGGAAGAGTGTACTCTTTTGTGCGAACCCCTTATAAAGACTCGTGGGACTACCAGTTCATCTGACCCGTGTCTTCCTTCTCACCTGTTTTCTTCTGTTATTCATCTGGGCAGACATCTAAGCTCTCTGGTTGACGTTACGCTGCGTATAGACAGTGGTAACCAACCAGATAAGCTTTACAAATTGCAGTGGTGTGCATTATAGTCGGCTTTTTGTTATAAATTGTAGTGCTGAATGGTAGACAGAATCCAGTGAACGCAATACAGACTTTGAGGCATGCATATAGATAATGTCGCCATAATCCAGAACAGATAAAAATGTGGCTGCTACAAGTTCTTTTCTAGCTTTCAAATTAAAACATGCCTTATTTCTAAAAAAGAAACCTAGCTTTACTCTAAGTTTCTTTACCACATGCATAACATGAGGATTAAAAGAAAGATTTTCATCCACTAAAACCTAGATAAGTGTAGCATGACACCTTCTCTATTTCCTGTCCCTGTGCGGTTACAATTTGGAGTTAGAGATTTTACTTTGGACTTGGAGTGTGTGAACAACATGTATTTCGTTTTTTTAGCATTAAGCACTAACTTTAATCTCCTTAAATTTTCTTGCAAGTCTGTGAAAGCCTCCTGCAGTTTTACTAACGCCTCACATGGAGAGGGTGCAGAGCAATAGATGATGGTTTCATCCGCATAAAGGTGTACATTAGCATTTACACGTTCAGATATAGAATTTATGTAGATGGTTAACAAAAGTGGCCCTAAGATGGAGCCTTGTGGAACCCCAATTGTAATTGCAGCCTTCCCTGATGTAATACTATCACATGTAACACATTGAAACCTACCTGTGAGATTTTTAAACCAACTTAACGCATTTGAGGACACCCCCATTTTAACTAGACATTTTAAAAGAATGCTGTGATCCACTGTATCAAAAGCCTTAGAAAGGTTGATAAACAATCCTGCGCATTAGTTTTTGCAGTCAATGGCAGACACAATGTCATCAATTACTTTAGTGGCTGCCGTGACGGTGCTATGCCCCTTCCTGAAGCCTGACTGAAAGGGGTGAGGATACAATTGCAGGTTAAAAACTCTTTTAATTGTTCACTGACTAATTCCTCAAATATCTTAGCCAGTACTGATAATTTAGATATAGGGCGATAATTGTCCAATAATGTGGGGTCCCTACTTATAAAAAGAGGTATCACACATGCTGCTTTCCTGGATTCAGGAATGACATTTTGTTTCAAAGACAAATTAATAATCTGTGGTTTGGCAATAATATCAGCTGCAACCTTCAGGCGAGATGGATCAAACCCATCCGGTCCAGCTGACTTTCTACAGTTTACACACTTCAATTTTGACAGGACCATTTTCCTTGTAAATGTTTGAAAAGAGAAAGTCCCAACATTTGGGACCTGTGTCCAAGGGTTGATTTGGCATTGACTTGAAAAGATGCCCAGCAGAGGCAAAGTGCTGATTAAAGGAGTCCACTATTTCATTTTTATCTTTGATTTGTCTAGAATCAACACTTATTTGCTTTGGTAAACTTGATGATGAGGCGTTAGAGTTTAAAGATTTAATAGTTTTCCAAAATTTAGCTGGATTATGAAAATTTCTGGTTGTCTCATCTAGATAAAACTGTGCTTTAGCTTTACGTATCTGTGCTATACATTTGTTTCTTAGGCATCGGAAGATGGACCAATCATTTGCTAAGCCAGATTTCCTTGACCTTGCCCAGGCCAGGTCCCTCTCATGTAGCATTGAGGATAATGCATCAGAAAACCAAGGGTTATCCCTCCCTTTACCTTTGAACCTCCTTAGAGGTGCATGTTTATTTAAAATCCCATAAATAGAATAAGTTTAAGTCCATGCCAAATCAACATCAGGAATGAATAATATTCTATTCCAATCACAATGATAAATATCATGAATGAAAGCTTGTTTGTCAAAGGTCTTAAAGTGTCGTTTAAGAAAAACAAGTGTCGTGTTTTCACAGGTTTACAATTCCTAATAATCCCAATAGCACAGTGATCACTTATGTCATTTGGAAAAATATCAATCTGTGTACATTTATCAGGTCAGTTTACTAAAATAATATCAATTAACATGGATTTATTTAGATTTTTTGTGTTTGGGCGAGTTGGAGTATTTACTACTTGTGTTGAATTAACAGAATCACAGTAAGCCTTTAAGTCCTTTGAATCATCTTTCATCCAGTCCCAATTTAAATCACCAAGCAGAATTATTTCTTTGTGATTTACAATATCTAAGCACAGCTGAGAGTGTTGATAATGTTTCTTTAAGAGCTGACGGGGGCCTATAAAAACAAACAACAGTCAAACTTGGTAGTTCCTAATTTCAGATCAATAGCCAGCAATTCAAAACATTTTGTGATACTCATAGCCTTCAAAAGAGTGGTATGATACTTAGACTTCACGTAAATAACCACGCCTCCTCCCTTACTCCTCCTATCAGCAAGAAATACATTGTATCCTCTAATCGCAATATCACATTATCACTAACAGATTTTTTTAGCCATGTTTCCAATAACACAAAAATGTCTGCATTTGTTGAATTTGCCCATATCCTAACAAAATCTTTTGGCACTAGACTACGGATATTTAAATGTAACATTTTCAAGCCAGATCTATTAGCGAAATCTCCTGGTGTGTATAAACATTCAGGCTCAGGTCCTGGGTTTGGCTTGACATTTCCAGCCAGCATTAACATCAATATTATAAAACGATGTTTCCAAACATGCTTTAATATATCATCTCGTTTGATTTCACAATGCTGAGTGAGACATGATCGTTGTACAAACACTATAAAATTGTCTCTAATCAGACGCAAACAAACAAGGGAAAGCTGAATGTCAGGTTCATGGATGAAAAGTTTGGCGCAATGCTCCTGTTTTGGATTGTGTGTGTGTAGTGTGTTCTTTGACGAAGTGTATGTAGTTTATCGCAAAGACGTCGGAAAGTCCTCATGATACGCACGGGTTGAAAAATTCAGATCCAAAGTAAAAAGTAACAACCAGATTACCTGTAGAGTTCCCATGATGGGGAGTAGCTCGCCTACGGGAGACCAGGAATAATTCAGCAGGTAGTTTCACAGGTACAGTATTGTTCAAAATAATAGCAGTACAATGTGACTAACCAGAATAATCAAGGTTTTTAGTATATTTTTTTATTGCTACGTGGCAAACAAGTTACCAGTAGGTTCAGTAGATTCTCAGAAAACAAATGAGACCCAGCATTCATGATATGCACGCTCTTAAGGCTGTGCAATTGGGCAATTAGTTGAATTAGTTGAAAGGGGTGTGTTCAAAAAAATAGCAGTGTGGCATTCAATCACTGAGGTCATCAATTTTGTGAAGAAACAGGTGTGAATCAGGTGGCCCCTATTTAAGGATGAAGCCAACACTTGTTGAACATGCATTTGAAAGCTGAGGAAAATGGGTCGTTCAAGACATTGTTCAGAAGAACAGCGCACTTTGATTAAAAAGTTGATTGGAGAGGGGAAAACCTATAAAGAGGTGCAAAAAATGATAGGCTGTTCAGCTAAAATGATCTCCAATGCCTTAAAATGGAGAGCAAAACCAGAGAGACGTGGAAGAAAACTGAAGACAACCATCAAAATGGATAGAAGAATAACCAGAATGGCAAAGGCTCAGCCAATGATCACCTCCAGGATGATCAAAGACAGTCTGGAGTTACCTGTAAGTACTGTGACAGTTAGAAGACGTCTGTGTGAAGCTAATCTATTTTCAAGAATACCCCGCAAAGTCCCTCTGTTAAAAAAAGGCATGTGCAGAAGAGGTTACAATTTGCCAAAGAACACATCAAGTGGCCTAAAGAGAAATGGAGGAACATTTTGTGGACTGATGAGAGTAAAATTGTTCTTTTTGGGTCCAAGGGCCACAGGCAGTTTGTGAGACGACCCCAAACTCTGAATTCAAGCCACAGTACATAGTGAAGACAGTGAAGCATGGAGGTGCAAGCATCATGATATGGGCATGTTTCTCCTACTATGGTGTTGGGCCTATTTATCGCATACCAGGGATCATGGATCAGTTTGCATATGTTAAAATACTTGAAGAGGTCATGTTGCCCTATGCTGAAGAGGACATGCCCTTGAAATGGTTGTTTCAACAAGACAATGACCCAAAACACACTAGTAAACGGGCAAAGTCTTGGTTCCAAACCAACAAAATTAATGTTATGGAGTGGCCAGCCCAATCTCCAGACCTTAATCCAATTGAGAACTTGTGGGGTGATATCAAAAATGCTGTTTCTGAAGCAAAACCAAGAAATGTGAATGAATTGTGGAATGTTGTTAAAGAATCATGGAGTGGAATAACAGCTGAGAGGTGCCACAAGTTGGTTGACTCCATGCCACACAGATGTCAAGCAGTTTTAAAAAACTGTGGTCATACAACTAAATATTAGTTTAGTGATTCACAGGATTGCTAAATCCCAGGAAAAAAAAATGTTTGTACAAAATAGTTTTGAGTTTGTACAGTCAAAGGTAGACACTGCTATTTTTTCGAACACACCCCTTTCAACTAATACCCCAATTGCACAGCCTTAAGAGCGTGCATATCATGAATGCTGGGTCTTGTTTGTTTTCTGAGAATCGACTGAACCTACTGGTAACTTGTTTGCCACGTAGCAATAAAAAATATACTAAAAACCTTGATTATTCTGGATAGTCACATTGTACTGCTATTATTTTAAACAATACTGTATGTCCACAAACGCTTGTAAACGACGGTGTAGCTTTGGCTATTGGGTGTTTGTCCATAAGCCTAGCGTGACAATATGGGAATTGTGGTAGGAAAGTGGAATATGGAATGGGTAAGTGGGAAATGTGCACTTGTTGTTTGGACTGAAGTAGGCCTCCTGCGCGTTTGTAGAAAGTTTTCAACAACTGGAGCCTGGAGCACGCAGTTGCAGGAGGTTTAGATGCTGCCCGCAGCCGACGGTAACGCAGAGTTTCAAATTACATAAAAAACAGACTGGGTATCGGCATAGATCGTGTCCACAAACAGTCAGTTTAAAATAACGTTGAACAAGACAAACAGGACAGAGACGAGAGAGAGGAGAGATGTGCTTCCATCTTGGATTTTGAGTATAAAAAACTGGTCCACACTTTAAAAACAGCGAAGACACAGCATTGAAAGCCACCCAAACAAGAGGGATACAAATATGAATAAAGTTGGCCCAACTTCAACACATTTTGTAGGCATACACAAATGGCCCATTACACAATCTCAGACCAGATACTTTAACAGAAGCAATATGCTTCAGAAAATGCAAAAAATGACACCTAGTATTTTCAGAGACAGCGCAATAGAAAAATACACAGATCTAAACATGAATAACAGGAGATACAGACTCCATCCCAAATAGGGTTTCAAGCTGAACCATAGATTCAATAAGGCTCCATACTGGTTTGATAACTCTCCCAAACCTGGTAGTGTAACGATCACCTGTATTTAATTCAGCTAAAGGATCTTGCCTAAAGGGTTCACTGTTAGAGACATGAGTTTGGGGTGAATTAGCACCAGCACCAGCCACAGTATACCAGCACTAGTCATCAGTCACTGACATAGCAACTTGTCCATTAGGCTTCTCTTGATTAGACAACTTAGAATGCACCTTTGAAGAAGTGCGGTCATCACCACAAGTAGAAACATCAGAGATGTTTGACATGGATTTTGCATGTGAGTTCCTCAGCCTCATTCTGCCCATCATCGGCATGCCCAGCAGACTCAATCTCAGCAACATAGGAGGTCTCACCACTGTGTGTTTGACCAGTTAGACCACCACAGCATGCTGCATCAGACATCTGTGAAAGTGTACTGCAGGAAAGCGTTTCTGCATCCTCATGACCAGAACTAACAATTTCTGTTTCAGGCAGAGGGAGGAAGTTCACTTGAAGAAGATGATTTCAATCCACTATTCTCTCATTCCAGCCCTGTCACAGATTTTATAGACGTGTATGGCAGGCTTTGGGGCAACAACAGTGACTGGCTCCCATTTGTCAGCAAGTTTTCGTTTTCCTCTACAACCCTTGTTAGCCACAAGCACTTGGTCACCGATGGCTAGAGGTAGGCCTTTAGCTCTTTTGTTGTACTGGCTGGACTGGTGTTTTTGTTCTACAACAGCATTCTTCTGTGCTAACATCAAGGCAGACTGAAGGTTGCTGACAAGAGATTTGACATACTTGTCATAGTCACAGAAGTGATCGGTGATAACTAAAACATCGACAGATTTGTTGTTTCTATCTTCAACAGACCAGAAGTCAATGCAAATGAGCTCTAGTGACTCTCCAAACTCTCCAAAGTGTCTCTCTGCAGGCTCTAGAGTTTTGCTGAGGACACCCCAGGGACATTTCTTCATGTAATCCTGCACATCACGCTCCATATCAAGCCAGAAAAACCTTTGACAGGCTAAAGACAGAGTACGAGGCTGTCCTTGATGACCGGCCAGTTCCTGAACACCCAAAATCGCTTCAGATTTCAAGGAAAAAACTAGGTAAAACGAGTTAGAACTTATTGTGCTTGGTGAGCGGGTCTTTAATAGCTCTGTACAGGATTCCATTAAGCACAGAAAGTTTGTCCCACTGCTTCAGGATCAGCAGCGCTCACTGGTTTTCGTTGGCATGTTCACGTCTTGATGGTCTGTGCTTTCTGCCGACATAAGACACCCTAGCAATGACAGGGTCCTTGTGCTCATGTTTTTGCAAGTCAGGAGGACAAAATGGAAGACACGTCATCGGCGGACATTGATACATCCAGCCCAACATCAAGCGCACCAGATCCCTTTGTTTGCGGTTGGCAGAAGACGGAACACCTCTTGCACATTTCAATCCTATACACTGTGTACTTGTCTCAGCAGTTCAGAATATGGTTTGGTCAAAAGCCGCTTTCTCACTGACCTGACGAACGGATCCCCACTAAGAGCGTCTGACCTCACGTTGAGTTTTCTAGGAACGTATTTGATCTCAAAAGAATACGGAGCAAGTTTCGAGACTTATTGTTGCTCACGTGCATCTAACTTCGGATTGGTCATAATGTATGTCAGCGGATTATTTTCTGTCCATACAGTAAACTCATGGCCCTTAAGCAAGTGACTGAACTTGTCACTGACCGCCCACTTCAGAGCCAAGAATTCCAATCTGTGCGCAGGATATTTTGTTTCGCTGTGGCTCAAAGCCTTGCTAGCAAACACTATTGTCTTGCCTTCTCCTCGCCAGCAGGGATCTGAGAGAGTACTGCACCTAATTAGTCATTGAGATTACAGAATAGTGGAAAAGTTGAGGTCGCCGAAAATGCTGAGCATCATGCGCATGAAAGACGCAGGGCTGTTGCAAAGGCCTTGAGGAAGACGATTATACTCATACAAGCCTATTGGTGTTGTGAAGGCAGTGTATCGTCGGTCAGACACATGGAGTGGGATGTTGTAAAATCCCAAAGTTAAGTCCATGGTGCTGAAAAGGGCATTACCACCCAAGGCTGCGAGACAGTCGGCTTGATGGGGTATAGGGTGGGCGTCCTTCATGGTTTTAGCATTTAGCCATCGAAAATCTGTGCAGACCTCAGATTTTACCGTCTTTTTTCCAGATCATCTCTAAGGACCATCAACTTGCAGCTTGGACTCACCCACTTCACGAAGCATGCAGGACATACTACCAGAGTCCAGTAACCCCTTCAATGTGTAACGGTCATAAACTGTCACAGGAGCATAAAACAACTCTCACTTGCCACATCAACTCTGAGACCCCACATAGAACACGGTTTTGTCTTCTGGCAATAGCTTGCAGCTGTTTACAAAAAGATTTTGCACATCTGCTTCATCTGTGAGGGAGGTTTCAGTAAAATTGCCCATGCTACCCCTCTTGTCGCATGGGCTCTTCAATTTAACTGAGCAGCATCTGAAGGAAGTCACTGGGGTAGCTGCCTTAAGACACTCATTCTTAAAATGGCCAGGACTGAGACAGTGACGACATAGCCTCTGACGTCTACAATGCAAGTATGTAGTGTGTTCCTTGGATCTACAGACCCTACATGCAGAGCTTAAGTTGGTCTTGAAATCTGAAGCTTTGCCTGCATGACTGAAAGTTAAAGAGGATTGGCATGTTAGAGTAAGACAACTCTTTGAAGTTGCGTTTCAGTATGTCAAACATTGCATTTGGGAAACTCACTGGTACTCAGTTCAGGGCAGCTTCGCAGAGACACCTTAAAGGGTTACTTGAGCGGTTAGCATTAAGCTTTATATCAGTAGAAACCCAGGAGTATATTCAAATTATCATACTTTCCTTTAGGGGTGGGCGATATCTCGATATTTAAAATATATCGAGATATTTTTTAAACACGATATGGATTTTGACATATCGTATATATCGATATATTGTTTATATTTAATTCTGGTTCCGCCACTTTGCTTGTTTGCCTTCTCTGTGCTGTGCTCGCACCCGCTCGCTCGGCCCCCGCCGCCTTGCTTTTGTTCCCCCTCCCCTCGCGTGTTGTCTCATTGAACATGGCGGCGTTCGCAATCAGCCCGGAGGCGACAGAGCTCGTCTATAAAAAAGAACAATTGGCTCCATTATATGGAGATACTTTGGTTTTAAGGCGTCGGACTAACAGCAGACAGATGTCCACTGCCGTGAATGCCGAAAGTTGGTGCCAACCAAAGCTAGCACCACAAACCTTTTCCACCATTTTCAGACGAGGCGCAAGCTCGCATACGAGGAGTGCAACAGACTAAAGGCCGCAACATACTCCGCAAGAACAGAGAAATTTGTTCGTTTTCTCGAGGTGGCAAGAACAAAGTTCGTTCTGGCCAGGACATTACATACTTCACGAGAACAGCAGGTGCCGAACATCTCCGTTTCTCCGTTAAACCCCGCCCACTTTAAATCTCTGACAGTTCTCGGACACCCACAAGAAAAAAGTTCTGCTCAGACGATGTTTCAAGAACGAGCTGCGAGAACTCCCAAACCATGGCTCCGAGAACGAAATGACGTCCATTTGTTCTCGCAACCCTGGGAACTGGAACTTTTTTCTTGGTTCTTGCGGAGTATGTTGCGGCCTTAAGGATCCCGGCCACTAAACCCACTAACTTTTTCTTTAATTTTAGTTAAATTATTATGTAATCAGGGATATTTTTTTATCTTAAAATATCGCAGAAGCACTTTGTTCCTGCACTAACTACCTCGAGTTGAGTTTTATTTTTGAATGAAAAGGCAATAGGTATTATTTCTTCATTTATTTTATTGTTAAATTATTATTTTTGTATACAGATATATATATATATATATTTTTTTTTAAATGTTGCAAATGCACTTTGTTCCTACATTTGCACTTCAATAAAAAAAGATTGTGGTATTTGGCATATTTGTTTTTGCAGTAGTTTTTGGGGGGTTATTTTTCCTGCAAAGATATCGAGATGTATATCGTATATCGAGATATAGAAAAATATATCGAGATATATTTTTTGCTCCATATCGCCCAGCCCTACTTCCCCCCCTCATTTGACCCTGAGACGAGAGAATTATGTATTTTATTTCTGGAAAAATTCCTCCAATGGCGCAAATACCGTCATTTTGCATCATCGAAGGAGTTTTTGTCCAGAGGCTAAAGACTACAGCCAGCAGAGGGCGCTATTTCCACATGTTTTAAACATTGCACTCACAGCACTCGGCTCGGGCAGCTGCGGAGATTCATGTAAACGGAGCAGTGGAGAGCAAAGTGAGTGTTTCAACTTTTCAAATGAATTCATATGAAAGTTAAGCTTCCAAAGACATGAACTGAAAATGAGCCAGACTGAACGCGTGCTGTGAATGCAGCCGCAGCCGCGAAATCCCGTGCTTACCTCACCTCATGTGATGAATGTAATCCGATCCTGCTGCGTTTGTGCCTTGACGGCCGTGACATTCAATCGACTCACTCATATTGAAAAGACAGGTTCAGTTTTTAATTATAGCGTCTCTAACTGAACTGATTTTATGAAAATGAATGCGGTCCATTACTTGTCCAATAATTAAAAAAAAAATTCTGAATTAAGTTGCAGGAAATTACTAGAAATTCAATGTTTTATATCAGTTATGAATTCTGTTAATCTTGTGAATTGGTAAATTTCATCAGGGTGTGAAGAAATATTGAGCTGAGTATCAGCATAGCAATGAAAACTAACGCCATGCTTCCTAATGATATCTCCCAGTGGTAGCATGTACAGGGTGAAGAGCAACGGTCCTAGCACTGAGCCCTGCGGTACTCTATACTGAACTTGTGATTGGTGTGACATCTCTTCATTTACTGCTACAAACTGATAATGGTCAGATAAGTGTGATTTTAAACCATGCCAATGCAATTCCACTAATGCCAACATAATTTCGAGTCTATTCAAAAGAATGTTGTGGTCGATAGTATCTAATGTAGTGCAAAGGTCAAGTAAATTACAGATCAATCTCAAATCTACCCTTTCTGTCTTCACAATTGTGCTCCTTTTTAGAAAGAAATGGTATCTGTGAGGATTTCCAGTCAGGATTTAGACCGTATCATAGTACTGAGACTGCTCTCAGAGTTACAAATGATTTCCTCTTATCATCCGATCGTGGTTGTATCTCTCTATTAAGGGTAGATTTGAGATTGGCCTGTAATTTACTAATTCGATCAAGTTGAGCTTTTTTAATAAGTGGTTTGATAATTAAAAATGATCAAATTAAAAGTTTTCGATACATATCCTAATGTCAAAGATGAGTTAATGGTATTTAGAAGAGGATCTATGAGAAGAGGTAGATCTCTTTTAATAGCCTAGTTGGTATAGGGTCAAGAATACATGTTGTTGATTTTGATGATTTAATGAGTTTAGCCAATTCTTCCTCTCCTAACATGACTAGCATGTGAATGAATGCAATTTTTCCTCAGTGACATTACAATGCTCTGTCTGATGTTATACCATAGCAGACGGCTGCATGGTTATAATTTTCTTCCTAATATTATCAATCTTACACGTAAAGTCATTACTGCTGTGCTGTTTACAACCATCAGAATTAACAGTAGGTTAGTATTAAGGTAAGAAATACTACAGAAATTAAAGTATTTAAATGTAAAATAACGCCGTATAGTCTTCATTGGAAAAATGTAATACAGATTGTCACCTTTATTTATGTAGCGCTTTTTACAATAGTGTCATAGCCAGTTCAGTAATGGTTAATTTCTATTGTAAAAAGTTAATTTAGTTAATTTATCTAGCAGTGATGTCATCGTCCAGCTCAGTTAAATTCTCATACAATGGTGTCAGTGCAGACAGATCAAAAATATTGTGTCCCCAACTAAGCAAGCCAACAGCTAAAGGCGACAGTGGCAACCACTGCTTGCAATTGTAATGCTTACAATTAAAGTTAGAAAAGTTATTCAGTCAAGAGCAGAGACAGAGAGTGATTTCTGTCTTTGTTCTTTGATTAACATGACAGACAGCAGCAGGACTATTAGACTGCTGTAACTTTAAGAGTTTATGCACGGATCCAATATTCAGTTACACAATGTGTTATCTTTCTCAACTATTTATGTTCCAATACTGACTGAATACTCGCAAGACGGGCATTATGACAATTGTGTGTGTATTTAACCGTTTAAGCGCAGTAAGCCACTCATTTTGGTACTTGCGTCTCACTAGCTGTTTGAGAGGGGGCTTTGTTATTTATATAAATCAGTGGTGCACGCACTTTTGGTGTGAGTGCAAATCCTGTGGGAATTAGTACAATTACGTGAAATACAAGCACTATTTAAGCAGACCGAGTGAGACGAGTGGAGAGAAGGAGTGTGTCACTTAACCGTCAAAGAGAAGAGGGAGTGAGAATGCACAGCTGCCGTTATTGCCTGTGCCGCTGTTTAAATTATATTTTACTACTGTGAGTTATTTACTGTACCGCAACTTTGAATTGAGAGGGCATTCCAGTTAAAACTCCCTACGAGAGCTATAGGACTTTTTTTTACACCGTGGACAAATTGAATTCACAGTAAATCCTTGTTTTACTGTTCCTCCGTTGACTGTGGCAATTGCGTCAACTATAAACGCCTCTAAAGTGCGTGTGCATTGTACTATTTTCTGAAACAACAGGGGCAGTTTGGAGAAAATATCCAAACCAATAGAAAATATACATTTAAAAAAATGGGCTCTTGGTAAACTAAAATTGTATATGAGAGTGCCTTCTTTTCCTTTTGTGCAAAATATATATGATTAAATTTTTTGGAGGTGAAACATTACCACTGATATTTCTAGATGGGTTTTAAAATCTAATCTAAATAGTTTTTTGTTTTTCTTTTTTTCAAGTTGGTAACCCTCTTCCAAATGTGGGTGGTTCCTCTGTACTTCACAACTAAGCTGCACTGGTGGAGGTTTCTGGTGACATGGTTCATCTTCTCTGTTGTCACGGCCTTCATCACTTTTCGTGCTACCCGCAAACCACTGGATTGCACCACTCCGAGGTAACCAAAAATAGCTTTACCATCATGCCATGTGACTTTGACACTGTTTAGCTGTGTTTGACTTTTTGCGCATAGCTAAAGTATGTGTATAAACCGTGTTTGAAGTAGGGGTGTGCAGTATTGACAAAAATTATATCCCAATATTTTCTGAAATTTTGACAATAGCAATATTTACACAATGTTCTACTGATTGCTTTTTTGTGCTTGTACTTTGACTGGTTTAGCTTTACCATGGACACTTTATTTTACAGTCCTGTTCCCTATGTATGTACAATGTACTAATTACAGTAATTACAATAACTCAAATAAACCTTATTTAAATAGCTGCATTAGTCAAGTCAAGTCAACTTTATTTATATAGCGCTTTTAACAATGCAGATTGTTTTAAAGCAGCTTCACAGTGTTAAACAGAAAAATAATGCAACAGAATATATTTTGATTATCATACAGTAACAATGTGGGCTTTAGATCAGTAATTAGATCAGTAATTTGGTCTAAATTGTTAATTTAGTTTAATAATTAGATTTATTTTGAAATTTATTTGAAAAATAGTTTTTCCCCAACTGAGCAAGCCAAGCCAGAGGCGACAGTGACAAGGAAACCAAAACCCCATCAGGAGACCTAATGGAGAAAAATAAACCTTGGGAGAAACCAGGCTCAGTCGGGGTGACCGTTCTCCCCTGGCCAATTAACAAACAGCGTATTATTATTATTCTGGCAATTTTAAAGGTCAGAGGTCATAATAGATCTGAATATTCGAAAGATCTGAGGCAACACGCCGGAGATGGGTTTATTGAGGATGATGTATCGATTAAATAATTATTGAAAATAAATTATTTGAAATATCGGAGTCATTACGCCGGAGACAGGTCTTTATTGAGGATGCCGTATTGATTAAACAATTACTAAAGTGTAATATTCGAAAGATCGCGCAACACGCTGGAAACGGGTTGTTTTGAGGATGATATATTGATTTAAATAATTATTAACTAGGACTAAGATTCAGCAACCCAAGCTTTATCATTTGATCATCTGTATTAAATCTAGATAATATCTTGGTAAAAGATTGTCTATGTATTGGGATTTACCTGACTTCTGTAACGGGAGGCAGCTAGCAGGCGGTCGGGTAAGCCAGTCCGTCTGCTTCCTGACCTGGGTCCTAGTTAGTCAAGGTTTAATTAAAAACAACAGTTGTTGACCAAGGTGTGGTACATTACATCAAATACCATCAGCATTTAACACCATATACAAAATAAATTATATCACAGAAAAGACGAGACAGCACAAATCAGCAAAAAAAAATTATAAATAGGTTTTGATTTTTACTTTTAACTCATGCAGTGTAGAGGCAGTTCTAATAAAAACATAAAAACAGGTAGGCTGTTCCAGAGTTTTAGTGCAACAATGGCAAAAGCACAATCTTTCTCAATTTCAGTCTAGCCTGAGGAACATTTAACAGTCTTTGGTTGGATGACCTGAGAGACCTCCCAGGATTGTTAATGGATAATAAATCAGAATTATGTACAGGAGCTAATCCATTCAAGGATTTAAAAACCAGCAACAAGACTAAATTCAGTTCTGTAACGAATTGGCAGTGCAGAGATTTCAGAACTGGAGTAATGTGCTCAGGTTTATGCACACAAGTGAGGAGCCTAGCAGCTGCATTTTGTATAATTTGCAGAAGATTAAGAGATGCTTAGTTAATGCCCATATAAAGGGAATTACAATAGTCTAGACTTGAGATAAAAATGTGGTTGACACTTTTAAAGCCCTTAAAAGAAAGAAATGATTTCACTTTAGGTAAGCCTTGATTTTGAGTACCGTGCTAATCAAATTTGAGAGCATTATCAAAAAACACCCAAATTCTTTACTGAAAGTACAAGTACACTGTAATCTTAGGTAAGTACAAGTACTGTGAAATAAAGCGCAACCCTGAATCTTTTTTTATATTCTTCATATTATGTGCAGTGGGTTCTTTCAACGAAGCTGATGCTATGGAAAAAACTTTCTCAGAGAAATACTGAAGCTGTATTGAATAACCAGGGTGTTGCACTGGCCAATGATGTTAAAGCGCGTAAGCTGGAGGTGGGCCCTCCCGCTATATAAGGTGCTGAAGGTCATTGCCTCAAAATCTCTTCATGAGAGATGCTCGACAGCAGACGGTCGCCGGATTGATCCCTTGGGCCACACCCACTCAGAAGCAGTGCTGTGAGTTAATCTGCCCTCAACCAGCAGTGGACCTTAAGGACTCAGGTGATGAGCTCAAGTGTCCACGGTCCTCTCACCCAACTCTCCAAGAAACAAACCTTTAATACTGTAATTTAAATAATCTTAAATAATACATATTGCACACCCCAGGTTTTAAGATAATTTGGAAATATTGGTTGCTCCTAAATAACAAACATAACACCTACACAGGGATCAAAGTTCATTGTTCTAATGAAATTCTAGTACTATACTATCATCAACTATGCTGCTTACTTAATAAATCTGTCTCTGTGTGATGGCAGCTGTTTGATTAAATCTTATGAAATCATGTCCAGGTCACAATTTACCCCAGTGTCAGCATGGTTCAAAAGTTTAGAGGCTTTTTTTTTTCTTTCTTTTTTTTTAGCTCTACCAGCATTGGGAATTAAAAAATTGGCATATTTTCTCAATGTCCTGTTGTCCATTGGTAGTTATAGAAAGTTATACTGTTTTATTTCTAGTTGCCAAGTTTATTTATCCCACCAAGCTATGTGTCATTTGATGCACAGACAGTTCAAGGGGGATGATGATGATGATGATGATGATGATGATGATGATGATGATGATGGTGATGATGATGATGGTGATGATGATGATAATAATAATAATGATCATAATAGAGAAGAAAATAAATCCAAAAAACAGGGTTCCACAATAGAGTAGAAGTAGCATAATACCTCGCCATTGTTAGCACCACACTCTACTTGACAATGAATAAATTGGCTTTTGGATTTTACTAAAAAAAAATTAAGGCAAGTGGTTACATAAAATATATCTTTAAGTTGAACTTAAAGGAATAGTTCAACTGAAAATGAAAAGTAACCTATCATTTACTCACTTTCAAGCCATCCTAGGTGTGTATTACTTTCTTCTTTCAGCTGAACATAAACGTAGGTGTATTAAATCCTGGCTCTTCCCAACTTTGTAATGACATTGAATACCAGCCTGAGTTTTTGAAGCTCGAAAAAAATCCATCCATCATAAAATAAATCCATTAAATTAAACTTAATATATGTAACAGTTTATTTTTACATTTATGCTTATTGGAAGCATGTTGGGGTTGATCAATGTACCCCAAATTCACAGGTCGAATGTCCAACTTTGAGCATTATGCTATGCCTACGTCATACATCCCATGTCATACATTGGTTCAGAGCTCACCCTTTTGCTGGAACTCGGCTCTCTTGTGAACGTGTGTACAGCCTTTGCCGGATGCCAGTGATTATAACTTATAAAGTTTTAAATATGGATATTTTTCTCACAAAAATCCATTACTTCACTTCAGAATACATTTATTAGCCCACTGGAGTCATATGGATTGGTTTTATGATGGATGGGTGTGCTTTTTAGAGCTACAAAAAGGCTTTATTCAATGACATCACAAAGGAAAAGCCAGGATATTATTTAATATACAGTATATCCGGTTGTGTTTAACAGAACATTAAACCCTAACAGCTTTCCCTTCTTTCAAAAACAGAAAGCAACACTTAATTTCAACTTTTACTCTCCTGATCCAGCCATAAGGAAAACATGTTGGGAACTAAAAATCGCCCGCCCAGTTTCAGTTAATGCAACAAAAATCATTCATGTATTTCCAAAACAAATGGATTAAGTAAACTGTCATATTAAATATATTTAATTGGAGTGAACAGAATAAAATGAAGTTAGGACAAAATGTATCATTTGAAAAAAATGTAATTTGTAAAAGTAATTTGAACAAGTAGGAAGGCTACAAAATCATATAGGTTTGGAATCATACAAGGTAAATGACAATTTAAAAAAAATTATCTTGTGGCCATATTTTTGCATTTATTATATCTTTTGACTTTTGGGGTGAAATAGGATCTCACTTCTTAGTGAGATTCGCATCTTGGTGAGTTTACTCTGTTGTCTCTTTCTCTCCACACAGGCTTGTTTATAAATGGTTCCTCCTTTTGTATAAGATCAGCTACACCACAGGCATTGTGGGCTATACTGTAGTTATGTTCACCCTCTTTGGCATCAATCTTATATTTAGGTGAGTTTTTAAGCTTCATGTTTAAACACTGAATCATGAATGTAGCTGACTATAACATTTTGCTTTTATAAACATCAAACTCTAACTACAGTTTTTTTTTAAATGTTTTTCACCACTTTAATCACTTGTTTTGCATTATGGTTAATTTACTTTTCATTTAGTTTATTAATAGTTCATGCAATGTGACATGTGGTACAGAGTACAACTTTTTCATGTTTTTTTAAATATGATGTAAATAAACATTATAATTTTAGTCAGTCAAACTGCTGTTGAAAATTATTTTAGATGTCATATAGCAGTAAAAAAATTAATTTAACCTGGGATAATTGGGACAGGTATTGTGTTTTGTGAAAATGTAATCCATGGTCATATGAATTAAGGGCAAAGGAAGCAGAAATATGAATTCCATATTATTTATTGATGTTTCCTTGTAGTGGATATGAATGGGTATGGATGTTACAAAAAATATTACAAAATAAAAATTACTTGAAGGTGCAGCCTCAATACAAAGAAGAGTTAGGATCAGGGTAAGAGGTAGAACCCGCATTAATATCGGTGAAGCTTTCCAACGCTGGAGAGACCTTAAAAGGTTAGTTCACCCCAAAATTAAAATTCTGTCATTAATTACTTACCCTCATGTCGTTCGACACCCGTAAGACCTTTGTTCATCTTCGGAACACAAATGAAGATATTTTTGTTGAAATCCGATGGTTCAGAAAGGCCTCCATTGACAAACTATTTGGTTTTTAAATTATGACTTCCCTAAACGCCACATCCATAGGGGCTGACATTGTTGTTTCGCGGGCTATGTGACGTCAGAACTCGTAACTGGGAGTACATCGATCTAGTACGAGTTCACGGATGGGAAGTCCCGATGGCCGTTCCAGTGCACTTTCACGGGTAGAAGGTTGGAAAAACACAGGTTACGGGTTGCTTGGAATGCGGCATTATTACATGGCTCTGTGGAATACTTGATTCTGATTCGTCAATCACGCATTCCAGCGGTATGTTATTCCGAGATAACAACCGCCAAAGTGAATAACATACCGCTCATCTTGGTACTACTTATATGCTTAACGCTGTCGTTGACTGTGTGGCGCCATCTTGTGGCTGTAACACTTAACCGCCATGGGTTACAATGGAAGACTTCAAGGGTTTACTTTATAAAGTTTTAAATATGGATATTTTTCTTACACAAACGCAACGATTCGAATCAGAAGGCCTCTATTAACCCATTGGAACTGTGTGGAGCACGTTATTTGATGGACAGCTGCATTTTTTATGGACTGCTATTGCTTGGATTAGCCAGGAATTTTTAAATATAACTCCGATTGTATTCGTCTTAAGAATGTCATATACACCTAGGATGACTTGAGGGTGAGTAAATCATGCGGCCATTTTCATTTTTGGATGAACTAAGTTAACCCTTTCAGCATTCCAACATATATGGTAAAAACTTATCTTCAGCAATAGATAAAGGCTTAAAGCAGTTTGGAACTGTTTTTCTTCGCGGAAGCTTTGCATAAGAGCTAATACAATATTTAAACTAAATTTAAACAATAATATTTTGTCTAATTTACTTGAGACAAGAAGCCATGTAATAAGCAGGATTATAATTAATAAACCCCTTCAGAATAAACCCCTTCAGAGTGACACAAGACCCCTCCGTTTCGGGTCCTGATGACACTGTCAGGGTTTATTTTGCGATAACCGGCTGGATGTACATTATCCCTTACATACAAGTCCTTCTCAAAAAATTTGCATATTGTGATAAAAGTTCATTATTTTCCATAATGTAATGATAAAATTAAAATTTCATATATTTTAGATTCATTGCACACCAACTGAAATATTTCAGGTCTTTTATTGTTTTAATACTGATGATTTTGGCATACAGCTCATTAAAACCCAAAATTCCTATCTAAAAAAATTAGCATATTTCATCCGACCAATAAAAGAAAAGTGTTTTTAATACAAAAAAAGTCAACCTTCAAATAATTATGTTCAGTTATACACTCAATACTTGGTCTGGAATCCTTTTGCAGAAATGACTGCTTCGATGCGGCGTGGCATGGAGGCAATCAGCCTGTGGCACTGCTGAGGTGTTATGGAGGCCCAGGATGCTTCGATAGCGGCCTTAAGCTCATCCAGATTGTTGGGTCTTGTGTCTCTCAGCTTTCTCTTCACAATATCCCACAGATTCTCTATGGGGTTCAGGTCAGGAGAGTTGGCAGGCCAATTGAGCACAGTAATACCATGGTCAGTAAACCATTTACCAGTGGTTTTGGCACTGTGAGCAGGTGCCAGGTCGTGTTCTGAAAAACGAAATCTTCATCTCCATAAAGCTTTTCAGCAGATGGAAGCATGAAGTGCTCCAAAATCTCCTGATAGCTAGCTGCATTGACGCTGCCCTTGATAAAACACAGTGGACCAACACCAGCAGCTGACATGGCACCCCAGACCATCACTGACCGTGGGTACTTGACACTGGACTTCAGGCATTTTGGCATTTCCTTCTCCCCAGTCTTCCTCCAGACACTGGCACCTTGATTTCCGAATGACATGCAAAATTTGAGCGACAGTCCAGTGCTGCTTCTCTGTAGCCCAGGTCAGGCGCTTCTGCGTCTGTTTCTGGTTCAAAAGTGGCTTGACCTGGGGAATGCGGCACATGCAGCCCATTTCCTGCACACGCCTGTGCACGGTGCCTCTGGATGTTTCTACTCCAGACTCAGTCCACTGCTTCCGCAGGTCCCCCAAGGTCTGGAATCGGTCCTTCTCCACAATCTTCCTCAGGGTCCGGTCACCTCTTTTCGTTGTGCAGCGTTTTTTGCCACACTTTTTCCTTCCCGCAGACTTCCCACTGAGGTGCCTTGATACAGCACTTTGGGAACAGCCTATTCGTTCAGAAATGTCTTTCTGTGTCTTACCCTCTTGCTTGAGGGTGTCAATGATGGCCTTCTGGACAGAAGTCAGGTCGGCAGTCTTACCCATGATTGCGGTTTTGAGTAATGAACCAGGCTTGGAGTTTTTAAAAGCCTCAGGAATCTTTTGCAGGTGTTTAGAGTTAATTAGTTGATTCAGATGATTAGGTTAATAGCTCGTTTAGAGAACCATTTCATGATATGCTAATTTTTTGAGATAGGAATTTTGGGTTTTCATGAGCTGTATGCCAAAATCATCAGTATTAAAACAATAAAAGACCTGAAATATTTCAGTTGGTGTGCAATGAATCTAAAATATATGACATTTTAATTATATCAATACATTATGGAAAATAATGAACTTTTATCACAATATGCAAATTTTTTGAGAAGGACCTGTATTTGTACGTACAAATATTTTTACTAAAAACTGCACTATATACTAATTCATAGTAATAATCAGCAATAGTAATAAATATTTGTATGTACAATTTCTATTACTGAAACTGAAATGCGTGCACTTTTGAGTGCTGCAGTTTTGAGCCCCAATTCACACACTATCTATGTGAAATTACTCCCCTGTTCCGGAAGTACATGCTTGTTTTGTGTAATATGAGTGTGAAATATGTGTAGTGTTTATACAGCTTGTGAATCTTTGAGAGTGAGATCGTAATTAAACACTTTATTGCAAGTTTTCTAATGAGGTTTAAGTCAGAAACCCTTCTAAAATCTGTTGGAATGCTCTCAAATGGAAAGAGGAAAAAGAAAATGTGTATGTGTGTATATATGTATATATATTCATTAACATGGTTTTATATCACTGACAAAATATTATTCCAACTAATATTACCAATATATCACCAATCCTTAGTCATGATCATTTTTACAAAACAATCATCAAACAGTTGACTTTAGGTGCTAAATGTAGTCTTCAAGATTGTATAGAGCAATTAAGAACTAATAATTTATGTTTGTGTCTTATGTCACCTCCTTTTATGCTTTTAGAATAAAGCCAGAAGATGCCATGGACTTTGGAGTGTCACTTCTTTTTTATGGCCTGTACTATGGTGTACTCGGTCGAGATTTTGCAGAGATGTGTGCAGATTTTATGGCATCCACAGTTGGGGTTAGTGAATCAATGGATAATCGTCATTTTGCTTTCCAGTCATCCTCCAATTTTTTGACACATTTATCTAAATACTCGCAGGCTGTTTTCACACTTTGGTTTCTTTTGTATTGCTTGCTCTAATTTTAAGCTTAATTCCACCTCTCACCATGCCTATGAAACTGCCAGCTTTCACTTTAACTCCTTTCGTTTAGTCATAAACACATAAACACTTGACTTTCTGTAGTGCATGCCCATATGTTATCAACAGCAATTCACTTTTTCATCTAGCTTCTAGCCCGATTGCTGTCATACCAGTTGCAAACCATTTAAAAAAGCTGCTGTTACACTAACCGGAATGAGCCCAACTCTGCAGCAAAACCTCTAACATGAAAACATCCTCAAGTTTTAGTCTGTTTTCAGAATGATATTTACGAGACTATAATTATTTTATTAAAATTATTTTATTTCTTCAGCTATTAAAAAAGGCATGGAAGTTCATTGTTCAAAGAATGTATAAACCCTAATGTACAGATATGATGTTGCAGTATTACAGTGCATCTGGAATGCCCACTAAGCACCTGTCAGACAGCATCTGTGCTGTCTGTGGTCAGCCAATCCTTGTGGATGTGAGTGAAGAGGGGATCATAGAAAACACCTACCGACTCTCCTGCAACCATGTGTATCCTTTACTATTTTTACAGTTTTGTTCAATTATGTCTGAAATCTGTAGCATTCATACAGAGTATGTACATTTTGCATTTTAACTTATGTTTTGAAATGAAGGTGTCATTCTTTGTCAAATCAACCAAATTCCGGAAACTTCCCCGGCTCAAATTTTTGAATTTGTGAAAGACACGTATAAATAATGCTTCCCCCCCAAAGTAACCAACACAAGAAGTATTAAAGATATCTTAATATCCTTTTAGATTTTGGTTCTTAAGCATTCTTTCTTTTAGTATATTATTTAATATATTTATTGTAATATTTTTAAGACCATATATGGTTAAATAACAAAGATATTAGGATCTCAGTATGGCTCTAAGAATGCTAGCTGGCAACATAGGATTCCATTCATTATGCTAAGCTAAGCTAGCGGCGACCCTGCCAAACTCAAACAATGCATGCACTGAGACAAAAATGCATTTGCCCACATATCTAAATGTAGGAAATATGTTGAATATACCCTATTTCTAAAAACGGTGGAGTGTTCCTTTAAGGCTATATAATGTTCAATCCCATAGATATGGGTCTCTCAATGCGGCTCCATGTCTATATATTTTTTTAATATTACCCATTTTTAGTGGTCAAAAACAAAGTGTGGGTCACTTTGCACACAGCTGATGCTTATTGTGTGAGGAATAATTATTGTTGAAACTAGAAATGTAGTTTGTTTACATCTATCAAATAAATTGCACATAACACCCATCTGAGTGACAAAATACACTAAAATTGTCAAGTTGCGGCACATTAACTTGCTCTCAGTAATCTGTTTATAAGATTCTATGTTTAGTTTCAGAGATATTTGGAAGAAGGGATTTTGTTGATTTCAACAGCTTCGGAAGCTAGCAAGAGTTCAAATATGCAATATCATATCTACATGTTTGAGACTTGTAAGACTTCAGAAAAGTTTTATGTCCCCTAGGGAAGTGTGTTTGCTCTCCCCATACATTGTATTCACATCAATATACCAAGATTTGTCTTACCTGGATTGTTTAAGTATTAAAATGTCCTATTGTTATAACATGTAAAGCAAAGTCATAAATCAAGTAGTATTAACTGCTAAGGGGCATATTTGGTGGAATCACTGAAACATTTCTTTGGTACTAGAATCTAAAATCATATTAAAATCTTTTTTTTATTGTAATAAAAACATACTCAAGTACATTTTTTATGCATTTAATACTACATATTTTTCACTTGGGAAGTACAAGCAGGAAGGTTTGCCTTAGATTTTTTTTGCCATAGATTTTTTATGTTAAATATTATTCATTCATAGAAGATAATTTTGACAAAAATAAAGATTTAAATACAATAAGTATTAGACACTGCAAAGTGACCTAGATTTGGTTTTCAACCATTGAAAAATAAAAATCTGAGCCGGGTTTCTGGTTGAGGTGACACTGAATGACACTGAATGAAAGTTTGAAATGTGATTGAATTTTGAATATCATCCTTGAAAATGCTTGATATTTTTCATTAGAACATTCAATGTGATAATGTATACAAAATCTTGCATAATAAATCTAATTTCTTTGCTAGCACATAGAAGTACATGCTAAGGGTTGGCCCCTGAAAATTATATTAGCACATCCTGTCTTCAACAACAATTCAACATTCATGACATAGACATATTTTACACTTTGCATCTAGCCAACTCCCAATGAAACTGTTAAAGAGCAACAACATGAAAACGAAATACTTCTTTCAAAGTATTTTGTCATCTCAGTCACACAAAAACTGATTTAAAGGAACACTCCACTTGGCTCATTTTCCAAGTCCCTTAGAGTTAAACATTTGACTTTTACCGTTTTTGAATCCATTCAGCCGATCTTTATATCTGGCGGTAGCACTTTTAGCATAGCTTAGCATACATCATTGAATCGGATTAGACCATTAGCATCTCGCTCAAAAATGATGACCAAAGACTTTCAATATTTTTCCCATTTAAAACTTGACTCTTCTATAGTTACATCGTGTAGTAAGACCAACAGAAAATGAAAAGTTGTGATTTTAGACCGATATGAGTAGGTAATAATCATGGAACTTTGCGGCCGTCCCATGGGTGCAGCAGCGCAATGATATTACAGCGTCTGAAAGTAGTCCTCAGATCGGTAACTTCCAATGTGACCGGCATTAAGTTGCAGATAATGCAGACAGAGTTGCAGCCGGCAAATTAGGTAGTGGATTTACCTGTGCGATTAGCCATGGTTCTGTGTGTTGTAAAGGGCTGTGATAGTAAGTCAAAGGTGTATTCTACCATCATGTTTCACAGAATACCAACGAAAAACAAGGAACGAAAGAATCAATGGTTGGCTGCTCTGAACATAGATATCAAAACACCATTAAAGTAGGGTAGGTAAGAATTATCTAAAACACTTTTGTCCAAATTTGTTTAAACTTTCTTTATATGTCAATACATAATTAAAATGTAAGTAGTCTGAAAAAGAGAGTATGAAAATCGAGTGACTCTAGACTTTTTAATCTGCAATAAACACCGCTCATTATTTTCGTTCGGGACGAAACAAGTAATTGGCATGGGCGACTGTCACTCTCTCTCGCTACCATGGCTACCACCCCTTTTTGCTAAAGGATCTGCCCACATGCGCGCACTCGAGCCGAGGATGCGGTACTTGTCTCCGGAGTGTAGTCTTCATCAGAGTCAACAATGCTTTCATCATGGAAACTTACATGCAAAACACCGTATATGTTATGAATCTTACACAAAATTCATTTTCATCACAGTATAACTTATGTTATTGGAAAAATATGTTTTTAGCTTTGCCTTATAAATATAACTAGCTTGTTACCGAATCAAACAAAAATATATTTTAAACTTTAACAGTATCGGTATTCTAGCTTGATAGTGAGTACTAAAAGACATTTGTTTAAATTCATACTGATAATGTTAGATTTTTTATTACATGTGATTCTGACATGATGTCACTACATGCAGTCCGCTCCTTCTTTTCCGCTCGTCTCAATAATGCGTCTTCCAGCTGAGTGGTCAGCGTTCATGTGTTTTGGGGGCGTGGCTTTGGAAATAGCCCAGAAGGGAGAAGGTGGAGTGAATGGAAATATAGAGCTGTCTTTAAAACAGTCGTGAGAGGTCTACAGACACTCAATTTTTATACTTTCTTTTTCAGAGTACTTAAATTTTAGTTATGTATTGATATATAAAGAAAGTTTAAACATTTGGAAAAATGCTACCTTTAACTTAGATTCAATCAAGAAATTGCGTGTTTGCTTGAAAAGCAAAAGCATTTTGGACCAGATGACTATTTGGAAAACATGAACAGTGTTACCCGTACCACGGTACGGCGTCTAAAGGATATGGCCAGACAGGACGAAGTGTATCATCGCCCATGGTTGTAAGTATAATATTATTATTTTTAGTTAGCTTGAACATTCAGATTGAAAAAGCACTGCTGTTGTCTTTAGCTAACGTTACCTTTGAATGCAGTCACTGAGTGTGGGGGTAAGTTTGCTCAACCATTTGGTTTACAGTATATAACGTTAGTAGTTTTGTTGTAGAGTTTTTGTGAGGTAGTGTATAGTTTGATTAAAATAAACTTGTGGAATTGTCGGTGTTGTTTATCTACAGTTTCTATGGTACAAAATACTAGTGATGTTACGCTCTGTGCTGAGGCTTTGGAGCGTGTGCAGGGTTTTTCCTGCATTTAAAATTATTTGGTGGCCGCCAAAACAAATTTTTGTCCCGCTAAAGCCTTATTTGATGAGTTATTGTGATTTATGAGTGATGTAGAAGACTGCGCTTGTGACGGCGCATGTTAACTGAGTGACAGCGAGCAGATCGCGCGCACTCTGTCTTCAAAATAAGCCACATTTTCTTGCCTTTCATGTTTCAAAAGCTCATCTTCAGTGTAACTGTTATTCCTGTTCAAGCTCTAGTAAATATCTGCTGAATCTTCACTCACAAACATCTCCATGGTTACAAGGTACGCTCTCAGTGCAAGCAGGCTGTCACGTTGGCTATGTTGACAGAATTTTCAGGCGCTGTGTAATATCGTTGCTCTGCTGCACCCATGGGACGGCCGCAAAGTTCCCTGATCATTACGCAGGAATGAGAAAATAGTTCCTACTCATATCGGTCTAAAAATCGCAACTTTGCATTTTCCGTTGGTCTTACTACACAATGTCACTATAGAAGAGTCAAGTTTTAAATGGGAAAAATATTGAAAGTCTTTGGTCATAATTTTTGAGTGCGATGCTAATGGTCTAATCTGATTCAATGATGTATGCTAAGCTATGCTAAAAGTGTTATCGCCAGATACAAAGATCGGCTGAATGGATTCAAAAACGGTAAAGCTCAACTGTTTAAATCTAAGGGACTTGGAAAATGAGCCTATTTTTTAAAAAAGTGGAGTGTTCCTTTAAAGGGATAGTTCACCTGAAAATGTTAATTATAATTAGAGTGTTAAATATTTTTCACCTGTATTCTGTCCTTTTGATTGCTGGAATAGCTAGCACAGATGAAGGTTGCGTTCCATTTACTGTACTCCATTCAGGTTTTCGTTTTGCTCTGGTGTATTAATATTGTTTATATAATGTGTGTGTGTGTGTGTGTGTGTGTGTGTGTGTGTGTGTATATATATATATATATATATATATATATATATATATATATATATATATATATATATATATATATATATATAAATATAATGTATAAATATATATAAATATAATGTATAAATATAATTTATTGGAATTGGAATATCATCATGTGTAAATTGCAACCATTTCCAGCAGTGACTGTATGATGCACACATTTGTTTCCTTAACCTATTTATTACCCAGATTCCATGAGTTTTGCATACGTGGCTGGTGCATTGTGGGCAAGAAGCAGACGTGTCCATACTGCAAAGAAAAAGTTGACCTTAAAAGGATGTTTAGTAACCCGTATCCTTTATTGCTCTCAAGAACACAGGTCTGGTTTCACAGACAGAGCTTAGATTAAGACCGGATTAGGCCTTAGTTCAATTTAGACATTTAAGTAGCTTTTATAAACATTACTGTCAATCAATCAATCAATCAACTTTATTTATATAGCGCTTTTACAATGACGATTGTTTCAAAGCAGCTTCACAGTGTTAAACAGGACACCATTGCAACAAAATTTGATTTGGCTAGTTTAATTTGGATAGTTTATAGAATTATATATGACCAAATTAATAAATTCTATTTGTATATTTAGTTGAGTAACTTGGATCATAATTTGAGTGTCCCCAACTGAGCAAGCCAAGCCAAAGGCGACAGTGGCAAGGAACCAAAACTCCATCAGGGCATGATGGAGAAAAATAAACCTTGGGAGAAACCAGACTCAGTCGGGTGCCAGTTCTCCTCTGGCCTATTATTAACAGTGTATAATTATTACTCTGGCAACCTTGCAGGTCATAAATCATATTAGATAGGAATATTCGAAATTTTGGGTATGACGACGAGACGGGTTCATTTAGGATGGCGCGTCGATTACACAAGAATATGAATACTTGAAAGATCGGAGTTATTGCCGGAGACGGGTTAATTGAGGATGACGCCCGGTGAGGCGAATTCAGAGGAGACACTAATGGACACGGTCTCAGCAGACACTCCAGGATGAGCTGGTCATGTCCAGATGCAGGTCCACCATCCGATCCGGACACGGCCTGGATCCGCCGACTGCAGTAAACCTCGGGATAAACAGAGAGACTAACATTAGTGTGGATGCCACTCTTTTATGATGTAACGAGTACATCAGGTGTTATGGGAAGTGTTCCCGCTGACCTAGTTAATGCAGCCTAACAATCAGTCATTTGATTTGAATAAAGAAAGTTAAAAATGTTCTATGTGTATGCCATAGTAAAGAGATGTGTTTTTAGTCTAGATTTAAACTGACAGAGTGTGTCTGCTTCCCGAACAATGCTAGGAAGACTGTTCCAGAGTTTAGGTGCTAAATAGGAAAAGGATCGACCGCCTGCAGTTGATTTAGATATTCTAGGTATTTTCAACTGGCCAGAGTTTAGAGACCGCAATTGACGTGATGGAGTATAATGCGTTAAGAGCTCGCTTAAGTACTGGGAGCTAAACCATTTATTGCTTTATAAGTAATAAGCAAGATTTTAAAATGTATGCGATGTTTAATAGGAGCCAGTGCAGTGTTGACAGAACTGGACTAATATGATCGTACTTCCTGGTTCTAGTAAGAACTCGAGCTGCTGCGTTTTGGACCAGCTGGAGTTTATTTATTAGGCGAGCAGGGCAACCACCCAGTAGAGCATTACAATAATCTAGCCTTGAGCTCATGAACGCATGTACTAATTGTTCAGCATTTTGCATTGAAAGCATGACGTAATTTAGATATATTTTTAAGATGGTAGAATGCAGTTTTACAGATGCTAGAAACGTGGCTTTCAAACGAAAGATTGGTATCAAAGAGCACACCCAGGTTCCTCACTGACGACGAGACTTGACAGAGCAGCCATCGAGGGTTAGACAGTATTCTAGGGCACTACTTGTGGAGCTTTTCTGTCCAATAATTAAAAATTCAGTTTTATCTGAATTAAGTTGCAGGAAATTACTATTCATCCAATTTTTAATATCAGCTATGCATTCCGTTAATCTTGTGAATTGGTAAGTTTCGTCAGGGTGTGAAGAAATATAGAGCTGAGTATCATCAGCATAACAATGAAAACTAACGCCATGCTTCCTAATGATATCTCCCAGTGGTAGCATATACAGGGTGAAAAGCAACGGTCCTAACACTGAGCCTTGCGGTACTCCATACTGAACTTGTGATCGTGTGACATCTCTTCATTTACTGCTACAAACTGATAACGGTCAGATAAGTAAGATTTAAACCATGCCAATGCAGTTCCACTAATGCCAACATAATTTTCGAGTCTATTCAAAAGAATATTGTGATCGATAGTATCGAATGCAGCGCTAAGATCGAGTAACACTAATAGAGAGATACAACCATGATCAGATGATAAGAGTAAATCATTTGTAACTCTAATTAGAGCAGTCTCAGTACTATGATACGGTCTAAATCCTGACTGGAAATCCTCACATATACAATTTCTTTCTAAAAGGAACATAATTGTGAAGACACTGCCTTTTCTAATATTTTTGATAGAAACGGTAGATTCGAGATTGGTCTGTAATTGACTAATTCTTTAGGATCAAGTTATGTTTTTAATAAGTGGTTTAATTACAGCCAACTTAAAAGTTTTTGGTACATATCCTAATGTCAAGGATGAATTAATAATATTAAGCAGAGGATCTATGACCTCTGGAAGCATCTCTTTTAATAGCCTAGTCGGTATAGGGTCAAGCATACATGTTGTTGATTTTGATGATTTAACAAGTTTAGCCAATTCTTCTCCTCCTATAGCAGTGAATGAGTGTAATTTTTCCTCAGTGAGACTACAATGTTCTGTCTGAAGTGATACTGTAGTAGACGGCTGCATGGTTATAATTTTATTCCTAATGTTATCAATCTTACTAGTAAAGAAGTTCATAAAGTCATTACTGCTGTGTTGTTTACAAATGTCAGAAGTTGAAGCTTTATCCTTACTGTGTGCACCTTGGGACTAAACAATGGCACTGACGTATTTTTCAGGTATCACAGTGCAAGTTGCTTTTAGTTTAAACAGCTCAATCATGCATTTTAGTCTGGGACTAGTCAATTCAAAATAAATTTAAGCATATAACTTGTCCTACACCTTGTGTTGTACAACACTTTGTGCAATATATACTGTTATATTGCAGCCATTTGCTAAAATAATTTTAATTCATTTTTTTAATCATTAATGTACACATCACACCATATTGACAGAAAAACACAGAATTGTTAACATTTTTGCAGATGTATTAAAAAAGAAAAACTGAAATATCAAATGGTCCTAAGTATTCAGACCCTTTGCTTAGTATTTAGTAGAAGCACCCTTTTGATCTAATACAGCCATTAGTCTTTTGGGAAAGATGCAACAAGGGATCCTGGGGATCTTCTGCCATTCCTCCTTGCACATCCTCTCCAGTTCTGTCAGGTTGGATGGTAAACTTTGGTGGACAGCCATTTTCAGGTCTCTCCAGAGATGCTCTATTGGGTTTAAGTCAGGGCTCTAGCTGGGCCATTCAAGAACAGTCAGAGTTGTTGTGAAGCCACTCCTTCGTTATTTTAGCTGTGTCCTTAGGGTCTAGGGCTGTAATCTCCCAGTCAATTATTAGTCGATGTGTTCTGGCTCGACCAAAATTCTGATTAATTTCATCAGTTTCGCCGCGTTCATTTAATCAGTTCTGCCGTGTTCATTTCATCAGGTGGAAAGCACTAATTGCTAATGTGGGTGTTTTCAGAGCACCCCTGTTTCACAGGTAACAGTCTGTCCTCAGAACACCCCCCTTGTTTTCACTTATTTTGGATTAGCCCAACCCACTGGAGAAGAGAGACAGATTGAAGTAGGCTAATTTTCTGTACATTATTTATTTAATTGTGAGAGCGTTTTCCTAGTCAGTCCTCTTCTACCATGTTAACAAAGACATCGGCAGTGTGGCAGCAAATTTATTTCTAGTATTATTTATTGGATTTGGGCACTTTATTATTTAATTAATTTATTTGGAGCCTAATGTGCAGTAGGCTGTGCCCACTGTTTGTATTAGTTTTGAGCCTATGCTTTATTTTTTCAGTTATGCACTTTATTTAATTTCTGCTCTTGATCTATCTTGTTTTATAAATATTCCTTTTTTGTTATAGTGGACGTGTCTTTTGTGTTTAAGAGTAAAAGCTTTAAGTTAATAGTCTTCGTGTCTCAGCCACGAAGCTGAGCAGAGCTCCTATGTTCGAGCTGCACAAAGCAGCTGAATGATAGAGTTATAAATAAATACAATAATGTTGTTTGATAAGTCCATTGTTTGCTTTTATTTACAAAATTCTCTTCAATAACAATGTTACTGAAGATATTATTATAAATTACAGAAATACCTCCCCCTTTACCTTTCAGACGCGGCTCGTGTTTATAACAATAATCTTGTGGGGTGGACTTAAAGTAAAAAAAGATTTAAAGTAATGTAGTCGTCAGGTTTTAGCCAGGTTTCTGTCAAACACAGCACATCTAGATTATTATCTGTAATGATATCATTAACAATGAGTGCTTTTGGGGAAAGGGATCGAATATTCAGCAACCCAAGCTTTATCATTTTAATATCCGTATTATATATATTATTCATTTGTTGGACATCAATTTAATTATTACCGTTGAATGGTTTTGATGGTTTTTGTAATTACTAATTCGCGGAACAGACACAGTCTCTGTGTGATATCTAGGTAAAAGAGTGTCTATGTGTTGGGCTTTACCTGACTTCTGTAACGGGAGGCAGCTAGCAGGCGGTCGGGTAAGCCAGTCCGTCTGCTTCCTGACCTGGGCCCTAGTTAGTCAAGGTTTAGCTCTAAGACTATGTGCCAAATTACTAGAGAGAAGATCGGCACCACTCCAAGAAGGATGGATTTTAACAGGCCATGTCTGCCCCAAAAGCTTTTCCAATTGTCTATGAACCCTGTGTTATTTTGCGGGCACCACTTAGACAACCAGCCATTGAGTGATGATAATCTGCTAAATATCTCATCACTCCTTTTAACGGGGAGCGGACCAGAACAAAAAACTGAACCTGCCATCGTACTAGCGAGTTCACACACCTCTTTAATGTTCATTTTGGTGATCTCCGACTGGCGAATTCGAACATCATTAGTGCCGACGTGAATAATAATCTTAGAGAATTTACGATTAGCATTAGCCAGCACTTTTAAATTTGCTTTGATGTCAGGCGCTCTAGCTCCCGGTAAACATGTGACTATGGTGGCTGGTGTCTCTATTTTCACGTTCCGTGTAATAGAATCACCAATAACTAGGGCACTTTCAACAGGATTCTCAGTGGGTGCGTCACTGAGTGGGGAGAACATGTTTGATATTCTAATCGGAACGGAAGAGTGTTTTTTTGATCAGCGACTATGCCGCCTCACCCTTACCCAGTTTACCTGCTGCGGGGGCCCTGCCGCCGGAACCGGAGAATGTACAGAGTTCACTAAGATACTCGCATCCAAATCAGTGTCTAAAGCTGTAACATCCTCACTATCAGATAAAGTCTGGATGCGTGTCTCTAATTCTGAAATCTTCTCTGTCAGCCTAATTATCTCTCAGATCGCGTCTTTAATCATTCAAATTCACTGCGTGATTGTCACCTACGTGCACAAGCCTATTTGCCTATGATTTAGGGCATTTGTCTGCGATTTGGCAAAACCTGTCGACGAGTCAAAATCGGGCAGTGTGAACAATCGCATTGTTTAAATAAGACAACATGACAAGGTTCAGGTTCAATAAAGTCACAATCAAATTACACCAGACCTACAAAAATAAATAAAAAAATAGGAAAAAACAACCAAAACCACAAACACAAAAACTTGATTTATTGCACAAAACTTTCTGGGCAAGAGTCACTCATGTCCTCAGCCTTTTTTTTTTCTAATTTCAGCCTAGAACCAGTTATGTTTATGTATTTATTTGATAAGTAGCTGTCTATGTGGTATAATGTATATTAGGCAGCTCATTAATGCTTCACGTCAGGATCTGTTATTTTATTTAATGTGCAAATAAACCCTTTTTTTTTTTCAGATAGCTAATTTAGCACCTTAACTCTGTCCTCCAGATGGGAAAGACCCCATGTCATGTATGGACAGTTGCTGGACTGGCTGCGCTACCTCGTGGCCTGGCAGCCTGTTATCATTGGTCTGGTACAAGGCATCAACTACATCTTGGGTTTGGAGTAACAACAGCAGCCAGTGCGGAGGGACTAGCATACTTGACTCAACTGCAGCAAATAAATGTCTTTGGTTTCTCAGAGACAGGGTCTTTTATCCCCCAATTACTGTCTCTGTGTTTTGCTGTGCTAATGTCTCATCAAATGAAATTCTACTAGCAGTCTGATGTTGGATGTTTTTATTGACATTTTTTTGTTTGACATTTGTTTAAGGACTACTTGAAGTTTAGACCTTTCAAATGTGTGTAAACAAACCATGTGAACATTGGGTTTTTATAAAAAAATTAATAAAATTGCTGTAAATGTGCTCACCATAAGCACATTCTGGGCCTTGCGCAAGCGTTCTTTCATTGGTTTGAACTAAGTAACTAAGGAAATAGAATTATTTTAAAACTTCACTTTTATTTTAACACACATTTTGATTAAACATACCACTCTTGTGAATTGAGTTTAAAGTGTTTACAATGTAAATATTATCCTGAAGTAATAGTGATGAGCAATGCATATATCCTGATTAAGAAGATGATCTGAGCAGACAGACAGGCACTACCAGATTCATTTGGTGGTCCTTTGCCCACTTTGAGTAGGTCTGATGACACCGTAATGTACTACAGGTATGCTGTTGGTGGTCGTGTGCAGACAGAAAGTAATAATGAACCCTTCCTTGTTTTCTTCTCAAAATTAATGAAAAAATATTGTCAAATTTGAAGGAAACTGAAAAATTTGTATGTTTAATTTTTAAAGGTTATGTCAGAATTGTTGATGTATTATTTTTGAATCCAAAGTAATCCAAAAATAAAAGTCTTCTGTTTCCTCTGAAAATATTTAAACATCCTAAAATGTATTTACTTTATAAGCAGAATGCTTAAAACAAATAAGATTGAAATGAATAAGAATATGTTTCCCTATTAGATTTTTTTTTTTAACATGACAAGGAAAGTATAAACATTTTGCAGTGTAATGTGTTGGCACAGATGGCATTTACAATCCGTATTAACGTTTATTATCCTACTGTTGAAATTTGCAGGTATGCAAAGTTTTCCTCTGATTTGGATTGATAAAGGGAATTTACTTTTGTGAGGATGGAAAATCAGTGTGATTTGTAGTCTGTGTGCACTTTTAGGATGAAATCTACACAAAGTTTTATACATGAGGCCTCTGGTGTCCAGAAGATCATTTTGTAAACGAAAAAACATGTTAATACATTGATTTATGTATTTAATGTACTTATCCATATGGAAATGTAATTTATGTAAGAATCTGAAATATCCATATATGAAATACATCCTTGTATGTCCAGGACCTACAACAAAAAATAGGCTCATAACATTAAAGGTCCAGCTGTATATTTAACCATGGTCATGGGGTACTTTTTAATCTCTGTTTGCACCAAACCCATCTTGAGTGTTTTTTCATTTGTTTTTTTTTTCATCTGACCACAGAACCAGGTCCCTTTTGAAGTCCCTGTTATGTCTGATAATTGAATATGCAGGAGTTTGTTTTCTGTTTGAGTGAGGAGGAATATTCTTAAAACCCTCTCAAACAACATGTGGTGATGTAGAGGTTGATTTATTTGTTTATTTTTTACTTTTTAGGTTTTCTGACCCCAAGACTCAACTATTTTCTGCAATTGTGATCCTTGGAGAGTCTTTGGACACACAAACTCTCCTCTTCACCATGTATTAGGACGATATAATGTCCTCTTCCAAGCAGATTTGTTACCTCTTTAGTTGTTTGGAATTTCTTAATTATTACCCTGATTGTGGAAATGGCCATTTGCAATGCTTTAGCTATTTTCCTACAGCCACTTTCTATTCTGCGAAGCTCGAAAATATTTTGCTGCACATACATTTGGTTTCCTTATATCCTTAGTCCTGTGGAACAGGAAGTCATGGCTGGACAATTTCATGCTCCTATTCACCCTGGTGTCCAAAAAATGTAAATATGGTTGGGAATATAATTCAGAAATATTTTACTCATAAGAATTTGTAAGGGCCCTTATAATTGTGCCCAATGTGTATTAGAGAAAAACATTTATTTCATAAGATTTTCTCTCCATTTTAAATTCTTCAATGAAAGGTTAGATTTTTGTGAATTGTTTAAATTAAAGATCTAAAGGATTAACAATGCAGATTTTTTCACAGGCTTTTTTGTTGGGAGACAGGTGCGCAGTAAGTGGGTCAAGTGCAAATGATGAACACCTCTTCCTGGTGGTTTATATGGTCTCTCCACGCCCATTACTGGAACAAGACACAGGTGTTCATCATTTGCACTTGACCCACTTACTGCGCATCTCTCTCCTGTCACAGACCTCGCTACACCACGCCCCAACCGCCCGACTCAGGCTGGCCTGGAGCCCCTCCTCCCCTGGAGAGGAAGTCGGCTACCACCATCTGCGCCCCCGGCCTGTGGATCACCTTGAACTTAAAAGGCTGTAAAGCTAGATACCAACGGGTGATCCGCGCGTTACGGAAAAGAGAGCGGCTGATCAGGCTGGAGGGACTGGCCGTCGATAGAACGGACCTGTTCAAAAGCATGTTTCAATGAATCATCCTGAGACTGCTCCAGGGGAAAGTCATCGCGCTCTGAGAGGATCAGCCTCTCAATCGCGTTCGGTTCCCCGGGTTCAGCGCTCAGTGGTCCCGGTTCAGTCTCCCCCACCTGCACAGTCGCTGCCCTTTCTGGCTTCCTCTTATGACAAGAGACAACTGCACACAAATATCCCAATAAGCCAATTTGTTCCCAGAATCAGCGGATGCCTGAGGTGCGGATTAACCTCCACATTATGCTTTTGACCCCAAAATTGAATCACAACTGACACTACATATTTCACCACATTCCCATGCACACACCCTACCTGCACCATGCGGCTTGTATCCAATGTCTCGGGCTGAATCAGGCTTTGGTGGATCGAGGTTTGGTTACATCCTGAATCCACCAAAGCCGGATAGGTACCCCCCTTAATACTCACGGGAATCTGGTACCAGCCAGCCTGACCGGGGGCAGCCTGTGGGACATCAGGGACCCGGATCATTGTCCCCACCTCCATCATCGGACACCTGTCAATAAAATGGTCCGGGTCCCCGCAACGCCAACAGGCCGGCCCAGACCTACCCGCCACCCCTGTGGTGGTAAGTGGGCCCAGCGATGGGCGTGGAGAGAGCGGGGAAGAGGTAGCTGCGTCGGTCCCGCCGGAGCTCAGCCCCGTCCTCCTGGGCGGAGCTCGCGAAGCCCCAGAAAACTACAGACTGGATCCACCCCTCCCTAGGGTTGGAATTGTGGGCGGGCCTGGAGGACGAGATCTGGGGAGAGGGACAGGTTTATGGGAGGAAGAGGGGAGAGGGGAAGAAAAGGAGGAGGAGAGAGAGAGATGGAGTCCAACAACGTCGGTCGGTGGCACTGGACCCACTCAGCCGTTCTCCGTGGGAGCTGAGTGATGAACTGTTCCATCGCCACCAGGTCGATGATTTTTCTCGACGTCGTTTCCCTCAGCCACCAGGCATTTGCGGCAGGAGTCCCGGAGCTGCTGAGCCATCACGAAGGGTCGGCCACTTTTGCCCAATTCCAGCGACCGAAATCGTTCGGTGATCGGTGAAGACCAGGAGGTTCTGGACAGGCAGTTGTTGGGCTGCAGTCTGAGATTCCCCCGACAGCAGAGGGATCAGCCGCACTGACCATTGATCCCGGGCCCATCCTGCCGCCGTGGCCGTCTTTTCAAAAAGGTCTATGAAGACCTCTGGGTCATCCTGCGGCCCCATTTTGTTCAGCGGCAGGTGGGTGGTCGAACTCGGGATCACTGGGGCTTCTGCCCGAACCTCCCGGTCCATCCAGCTCTGGAACCTCTCGCGGTCCTCCTGCTGGGCCTCCTCAGGTCAAGAAGGGCCTGGTGTTGTTCCTCGTGTAGGACCTCGAGGGATGAGATAACCTCCGCAAACGGGGAAGAAGTTGACGGCGATTGCATGGCGGCAGCTGCTTCTTCCTTCCTTTTTTTTTTTCTTTTTTTAAGTTGTCCCATATTTTTGGGGCCTTCCCCAGCAAGCTCACTTTCTAAAGAATTGTCCTAAACAAGAGAAAAAAAGGAAACTCTTATGAAAAATATTAAGACCGGGGTGCAATCTTAACATTAATGCAATGTTGACATTGCAAAATATGACAGCAGGACATGCATACAAAATCATATTTCTGGATCCTCAGATTTGGTTAAAACATTTGTAGACATAGCTTGCATGACAAAAAGTGAAAGACGTTTGCCTTATCTACTGGTTGTCTTATTGTTGTGGGCTTTGTAGGGTGAGGTCTATTTGTTATAATACACAAGAGAGCCTTAAAAGATTACATTGCCTTACCTCCAAGCCACAGAATACATTTTAGCCTGTAAAAAGGCATGGTATAGAAATGTGATACATATAGAAAAACAAGTCTAAATATGGTCATCATCTAGTCAGATATCCAGGTGTCCTTAAGGCCCTACAAGACTTTCTTAATATGTTTAACAGAAAAACCAGGCACCATTTCCCATTCGATCCCACCAGAACCTGTTCCATATAGAGGATTGCGTCCATAATGAAAAACATATGCTAAAACATAGAATACAGCCTCACAGAGAACAAAAGACCTTTGTCCATTTTTTCCTTCTATGCTGAGATTAACACAAAATCTATCAATTGCCCCCATAAAATTGCCACACCCAAATCTCAGCATTACTTATATACAAATACAATCACTTTCTTTACCTTCATAAGCCATGCTAAGAACCCATCTTGAGTATCATCAATCTCTCGTCTTTGTAATTCTTGAGCAATTCTAGACATATTTTTTTAAACCTTCTGAGATTAAATGACCATCTGCATCATTCTCAGGAATATAAGTACAGCAATTGGTTCCTACTATAACACACACCCCTCCTCTCGCCGCAGTTAGCTGATCAAGTACTAGACGTACAAGTACTAAACTGCAGGGCAGTTAAACAAAGCCCTCAAAGTTCCTGTTGGACACCAGCCAATGTGTCTCTTGTAGTATTGATAAATGTAATTAATTAATATATTGTAACTTCTACTTCAATCTGAAGACTAGAAGTACCAACTCATGGAAACAGTGCTTCAAATAATTTTTTCTGTACCAGTCCAAAGTCGACGTTGTCTACGGGATTATCTCTGCTCAAACTACTAGTTAAACGTTTGAGAGGGAGCGTTTCTTTTTCTGATTTTGATTTATTAGTTTTGTGTGAGTTTTGTGTGGTCTAATAACCATGGAATATTATTCCAAAGTTATTAGAGCACATCTTCCACTCCAATCTTCTGGAAGAATAGTGTAAACTATGTCCACACAACCAGTCTTTGACAGCTCTAGTTCCTCGTGAACCAGGAGCATATCTATGGCAATTTTGACCAGGCGCAAGTTTACAATAATCAGAACATGTATTTTGGATAAAAGGATCAGCCCATCCATAAGCAATCATAGTAGATAAAGGATATGGTGTTTCTTTAGCACACTTAGTCAGATAAAATTTTCCATAATGCAAACAATTCATACAACATGGCAAATCTTGTATCTCACAATGATGGTATGTTTGATTACATTTCATTTTAGGAATTTCCCCCAGTCTCCAGTTTCCAGTTCCAGTTTCCCTTTCCATTCATATCATTGAGTCTGGAATAGAGCCAATGGTTGTCACTTTAGCCTGTACTTGCGTTGCAACAATCATTATTCTTTTTTTTCCACAACTCCATCTTGAAGTTCATTCCAGTAATGCTAACAAAAAGAGGGCATTCTAATTCTTCTTCTGTCAATGGTGATTTAACCTCTACATGTGGTCCAGAAGCGCTATTTGGCATTTTTGTGCAAAATATAAATAAAATATCAATTTAGCAATCATAGCTGGAGAGCTTCAATGATAGGTATTGCTGGTTCTAAATGTCTAGCACTTTCTTTCTTCTTCTCCTCTTTGAACGTTTTGGTTTTCCTTCCGTCAAATTTTTCTTTGGCACACTGGTTTCCACCTTTGCGTCGACCAGAAAATTCCCCTGAGCTGCTTTCAGTCGACCTGCATGGATCCACTGTGGCTGGAAGTCCGTTAGCACCCCTTTTCTCGTCACAGCAATCACTGTGGCGGGCCCCAGATACTTCGGTTCTCCCAATTTTGTGGGCTTCAGACACTTTATCAGCCCCTGTTAGTAGTAAATATTACGGACCACCTGTCAAAATAAGATTTTTGACCCTTTATGACAGATTATTTATTGTTTTATTACTTTATTACTGTCACATTTTATGACCTTTCGTTTCCGGACTGTTTGTGTTCACACACTCAGGAAGCGAACGGGGTTCATGGAGCGTGGGAGAGAGCAGGACCATTCAGTGTTTAATGCTTGGACATTACTTTGAGTTTGACTCGGTTAAAGGTGACAAAAACATCAGCGTCCGCTGTACACTCTGCATGGGAAGAAAACTTTTATCAGTGAAAAATTCAACCTCAAATCTGAGCAAGCACCTAGCAAGCCGGCACAGAAATGTTAAACTTACTGAAAAAAAACCTGAACCCCCAACTGACATGACCACCACGGCTATATCCAATTCAACCGGGCGAACCGCCGACGACCCCTCTCCTGCTAAACAGGTGAAACTAGACTTAAATCTAAAAGCAGCAACACTTAATGCCGATGAACTGAAGAAGCTCGTCGCTGGCTATATTGTCGAGGACATGCTGCCAATTTCCACTGTTGACTCTGAATCGTTCTGACGCATCATAGAAAAAATACAGACCAAACAAGGTGTCATTTGCAGCATACCTTGAGAGAGAATACGACATAATGGACGCTTATTTGAAGGCTGCACTCGGAGATGTAGACTTTGTTTCCACCACTGCTGACATCTGGACGGGAAATAAAAGTATTATGGGTGTAACAGTTCACTGGATTAATTCCTCTTTACAGCGCAACAAGGCCGCCCTAGCATGTAAAAGAATTAGAGGCAGGCACACCTATGATGCAATTGGAGCAGAGATTGAAGAAATCCATTCATCATATGAACTTGATCCTAAAGAATTAGTCAATTACAGACCAATCTCGAATCTACCGTTTCTATCAAAAATATTAGAAAAGGCAGTGTCTTCACAATTATGTTCCTTTTTAGAAAGAAATTGTATATGTGAGGATTTCCAGTCAGGATTTAGACCGTATCATAGTACTGAGACTGCTCTAATTAGAGTTACAAATGATTTACTCTTATCATCTGATCATGGTTGTATCTCTCTATTAGTGTTACTCGATCTTAGCGCTGCATTCGATACTATCGATCACAATATTCTTTTGAATAGACTCGAAAATTATGTTGGCATTAGTGGAACTGCATTGGCATGGTTTAAATCTTACTTATCTGACCGTTATCAGTTTGTAGCAGTAAATGAAGAGATGTCACACCGATCACAAGTTCAGTATGGAGTACCGCAAGGCTCAGTGTTAGGACCGTTGCTTTTCACCCTGTATATGCTACCACTGGGAGATATCATTAGGAAGCATGGCGTTAGTTTTCATTGTTATGCTGATGATACTCAGCTCTATATTTCTTCACACCCTGACGAAACTTACCAATTCACAAGATTAACGGAATGCATAGCTGATATTAAAAATTGGATGAATAGTAATTTCTGCAACTTAATTCAGATAAAACTGAATTTTTAATTATTGGACAGAAAAGCTCCACAAGTAGTGCCCTAGAATACTGTCTAACCCTCGATGACTGCTCTGTCAAGCCCTCGTCCAGTGAGGAACCTGGGTGTGCTCTTTGATACCAATCTTTCGTTTGAAAGCCACGTTTCTAGCATCTGTAAAACTGCATTCTACCATCTTAAAAATATATCTAAATTACGTCACATGCTTTCAATGCAAAATGCTGAACAATTAGTACATGCTCATGAGCTCAAGGCTAGATTATTGTAATGCTCTACTGGGTGGTTGCCCTGCTCGCCTAATAAATAAACTCCAGCTGGTCCAAAACGCAGCAGCTCGAGTTCTTACTAGAACCAGGAAATACGATCATATTAGTCCAGTTCTGTCAACACTGCACTGGCTCCTATTAAACATCGCATACATTTTAAAATCTTGCTTATTACTTATAAAGCAATAAATGGTTTAGCTCCCAGTACTTAAGCGAGCTCTTAACGCATTATACTCCATCACGTCAATTGCGGTCTCTAAACTCTGGCCAGTTGAAAATACCTAGAATATCTAAGTCAACTGCAGGCGGTCGATCCTTTTCCTATTTAGCACCTAAACTCTGGAACAGTCTTCCTAGCATTGTTCGGGAAGCAGACACACTCTGTCAGTTTAAATCTAGACTAAAAACACATCTCTTTACTATGGCATACACATAGAACATTTTTAACTTTCTTTATTCAAATCAAATGACTGATTGTTAGGCTGCATTAACTAGGTCAGCCGGAACCGGGAACACTTCCCATAACACCTGATGTACTCGTTACATCATAAAAGAGTGGCATCCACACTAATGTTAGTCTCTCTGTTTATCCCAAGGTTTACTGCAGTCGGCCGGATCCAGGCCGTGTCCGGATCGGATGGTGGACCTGCATCTGGACATGACCAGCTCATCCTGGAGTGTCTGCTGAGACCGTGTCCATTAGTGTCTCCTCTGAATTCGCCTCACCGAACGTCATCCTCAATTAACCCGCCTCCGGCGCAATAACTCCGATCTTTCAAGTATTCATATTCTTGTGTAATCGACGCCATCCTAAATGAACCCGCCTCGCAAGGCCATACCCAAAATTTCGAATATTCCTATCTAATATGATTTATGACCTGCAAGGTTGCCTGAGTAATAATTATACACTGTTAATAATAGGCCAGAGGAGAACTGGCACCCCGACTGAGTCTGGTTTCTCCCAAGGTTTATTTTTCTCCATCATGCCCTGATGGGGTTTTGGTTCCTTGCCACTGTCGCCTTTGGCTTGGCTTGCTCAGTTGGGGACACTCAAATTATGATCCAAGTTACTCAACTAAATATACAAATAGAATTTATTAATTTGGTCATATATAATTCTATAAACTATCCAAATTAAACTAGCCAAATCAAATTTTGTTGCAATGTTGTCCTGTTTAACACTGTGAAGCTGCTTTGAAACAATCGTCATTGTAAAAGCGCTATATAAATAAAGTTGATTGATTGATTGATATGGACTGCATGGCAAAGTTGTTGCCAATGTAACTGATAATGCATCTAATTTTGCCAAAGCATTCAGAGTGTGTCAGCCCTGTAATTTGGAGTCTGAATCTGAAAATGAAGAAGGTGATGATGAGGAACTGACTTTTACAGATGTCATAGAAGCTCTTTCAACCGCATCTGGTGATGGACAGTGTAGCCTCCTTACACACTACAGGTGTGCATCACACACAATTAACCTCATTTCAACAAGCAATGTTGACAAACATCTAAATTCCTGTGCAGACACCAAGGCTGTATATAGGAGTAGTATTGCAAAATGCTCTGCTCTTTGGACTAAAGCAAGTCGATCAACATTAGGTGGAGGAAGTCAGCCGCAGGAAACTAATGGTACCCACTTCCACAAGCTGGAATTACCTGTACGAGGCCATTTCCAGAATCATCACAATTCCGACGAATGAGCTGAATCCCTTGTGCGTAAAACTGGGAATCAAGTGCCTTAATGTAAGGGAGTACCTATTCTTACAAGAGTACTGCACCGTGATGAAGCAAGGGGATGAGTGCACCTATATGGGGCTTTACTACCAACCCTCACAAGCCTGATGTCAAAGACACTTGCCCTGAAAGATGACCTCTCTAGAATGACAGCCAGCCTTCCAGATGTTATTGTAAAGGTAAGATTATTATTTGATAATTGATTTGGTTGGATTTGTTGAATTTATTATACCATTCATGGTGGGTAGATCTTACACATTGTTTGTTTTAAGCAGCGAGTACAATTATTAAAATGATTGAATATAATAAAATATAAATTATTCATCCCCTGTTCAATATCAGGGATACTGATCATCATTAATTATGAATATTAATCTTCCAAGAGGTCCAAACCAAAATTAAATCTCATACAGTATTGATAGCACATGAGATGGTTTAGGTCAGTAGAGCCCACAAAAGAGTTAAAATAGTAGTCAGAGAGGTGGGTTAAAATAGTAGTCAGAATAGTAGTTAAGTTATATCATATTGTATTTTACAGGCCATCAAGATTCGTTATGATGCTGTACTAGATAGCCTAGAAGGACTTCTTGCAGCGGCCACTTGTCCTAAGTTCAAACTTTGATGGCTGAAAGATGAGCGTAGGAGAGAGCATTTGAAGGAGCTTTTACAAAAAATAATTTTATTTTTTATGCTGGAATATGCAATATAAATTAACAGAAGAAGGACTTTATTTCATTAAAATATGGTGGAATGTGCAGAAAATAGGTTTAAATGTTCAACAATTTTCTTCAAGTCTGAGACTGTTGCATTTAATTAAATTTTTGCCTGATGCAATGTGCATAACGTTAAAATATTGAAACTAATAAAACAAGTTTAAAAAAAGAGAATGTTTCATTTGATTCAATTTAAGATTATGGAATGTGCAGAAGGAAAATAGTATTAGGCTGAAATACCTATTTATAGCGTATTCAGTTTGTGCATCATGTTTTGAAAAATAACTTAGTAAAGTAACTAGTAAAGTAATTAATTACTTTTGAAAATAAGTAATCAGTAAAGTAACTGGATTACTAATGTCATAATTTAGAAATAAAACAGATTTTTTCTATCCTGTTATTACCCCTGTTTTAAAACGGCCACTGTTGTAATTGGCTGACATCTTTGCATTTGAAATGAGTGTTAGATTATGTTGCGGAGGGGGCGTGGTTTAGCGAGGCACTGCACTGACTGCATGCATGAGAGAGAGGCTGACTGCTGGGCACTCATGAATCATGGAGAGTTGGAGGAAGTTTTATTTTACAGAGTTATTAAAATAGCGCTGTGCTTTTATTGCGAGCTTATTTTTATCTGAGAGTTCTGATCGCTCTCTGTAGTTGAATCACTTAATAAGGGATTTGTTTCATGCTACTAATAGACACGATTGTTTTTGTCACTGGCTTGATTCACTGATGCATTAAACTTTGGGCATCAAGACGGCGATCGACGATCTAGAAAGAAAGTCCGAGTGAACTTAAATGATTAGCTACACATCAGAAATCACTGATCACAGATCAGGGAGTAATGAACACTGTTACTCACTGTTTGTCGCGGTGCTGTCAAATCCATATCATAAAGTCTGTTTGTAAAGCCTGTGCAGACATGAAACTGAATACATTTTCTCCGAATGCTATGGGAGGGCAAAGCAGTGGAAGGGGAGGTAACCTCTCCGGTGTTCACGTCATAACCGGAGAGCTTTCAGATCAGCTCATCTGGGCTGTCATTTTCTCAAAGACAGAGAAAAACAGCCATAACTCAGTTTACACTGATCAAAATTTCTAGCCACTTGGGGACAATATTCAGGCTAGGGGAACTCATATTAAAGGACCTATATGATTGTGGCCAAAACTGGTACTGCAATCACTTTCAAATGACTGTAGAGCGGTGTATACCCTCTCCCACTCCCCTCTGACTCGAGGTGGCCAGATAGGGTGCAGGATCCAGCAGGAACTTAGACTGCTACAAGGAGCTTCCAATGGCAAGTGACGAGTCCTACACAGTATGTTTTTTTTTTTTTTTTCTGTTAATTATTTTTATGCTTCATGAGAGGTCTTTTAGGTTTCGTAAAGTTAGACATTTTTTATCCAAAAGTATGTAGCTGCAGCTGTGGTAACTAGAGCAGAGCTGGCAAGCTGGATGCCGAAACACTACTGACTTTGTGATTGGTAGATCGGTGGAGGGTGGAGCTTCAGGCCAAAACACAAAATGTCAACATCAACATCAGTTGAGGGCTGCAACTTCACTTTTAAAATGACAATATCCTGGCCAGACTACTGTTGTCAGTGATATAAGTATTTGAAATTAACATGATTCCTTAATGTCTAGTGACATATCAGGGCCATTTTATGATTAATTGAAATACATTTCTTACATACAGTGCCTTTAATGTTGAAAAACCTCATAAAATGAAAAATTCATGCCATGGGACCTTAAAAATAAGTTTTAAGAAAAAGCATTAATGATATAAAGTAGATGAAATAGTATTTCGGATTTTAAGCTTTAAGAGTTTCTCCTGAGCTGAAGTGGACCATGCAGAGATGAGTGCGCGCACGTGCGTGTCTGTGTGTGAGGTTGTCAGTGTTGTCCTTTCCTAAGATGTAATCAGTTTAACTCTCACTATGCCAGATAAATAGGGTACTGTGTATTTTCTCTGATCTGATAAGGGATGCTAACAGCAAATGACTAGATCAATAGTTTAGAAAGTCTGGAAGGTGTCAAGCAAGTCTGATCATTACAAAAGGTGAATCTTGTCTCTATCTGTTATCTGTTGGGGAACTGTGTGGGAAAAAAAAACGCTCCCTCAGTTAGCAACTTACAGAAGATTAGTGTCTTACGCGGATGAGTAAAATGCAGAGAAACGGTAAATTTTAAAATATTTTAGAACTGTCTTTAAATTATTTTATATTTAATAATAATGAGTTAATAGTGATGAGTAAATGACTCAATATTGTTTACATAGAAAATAGTAAAACTAAATGCTTTTCACTTTAGGTTCGTCATCTAAAATTACATGACAAGTTCTTACCAAACATTTCTTTCAATCTTTGGTTTAAAGCGGTTTAAAATGCTTACACCGCCCTCAATGAAGTGATTCACTCGTATACATAATCTTCAGAAACCGGTCTGCAAAAACAACAAAAACACATTTTATGCTTTACTCAGTCTGTATCTGTAAAACAAACTTTTGCAAAACCACTAAACACAGTTCCCTTTTGAAAGGGAACTTGCGCTGCGTTGGAAAGACGCTGAATAGCTATCCAATCACATCAATCCTATTGAATAGCGTCAGCCTCTGATGTCATCACCGTGTGACCAGGAAGTATATAAGGGTGCCATGCAAACACATCACTATCCTCTTCGTCTTCAGGGACTGTTTGTCTTGAGTCTGCTGAACATGGAAACATCATCCAAATGCACAGAGAAGAAGCGCAACTTCCGAAAGTGCGCAGATCCGTGTCCGAGGTTTCTCACGCCTGAGGACACACACACTCTCTGTGTCTTCGGCCTAGGAGAGGAGCATGCATGGGAGGTTCTTGAGGGAGCCACCTGTGCAAACTGCGAGCGTTTTCCTCTTCTCGAGGGAAGAAGGGCCGACGGCTGGGGGCGGTCCCGCTCACGCCGTGGCTGCGCGGCGACGTTTGTCCTGGGGCTCCCAGCTGGATCTGGCCCATCGGCTAGAGAAGGAGGTTGTCGGAGGAGGAGCTGGACTATGACTCCTCCTCATCGTCAGCTGCAGTGCTCCCAAGGGATGTAAGTGGAGGGTGGTGACCCGGCCGAGGCCGAACCCTCCCAGCCATCCTGCCCCGTGTATGGAGAGCTGCTGGAGGTAATGGAACGCGCTGCTCATAGGCTGCAGTTGCCATGGCGGCGCGTTAGGGAGGAAGCTGCTCATCCGAGTCGACTGAATGATAGGTTTCTTTCCGGCCATAACCCCCCGGCTCTCGGGAGTCTTCCATTCCTCCCCGATCTTCATGATCAGATTGCCTGTCAATTACGGTGCTTTTTCCAATCTTTTATATTAGCCACTTTTTGCACTTAAAGTCACTAATTCAATCATATTACATTATTTTCCCAGTTAAAGTTTTTGGGTATTTTTTAAAAAAGTGGGTGGATTTTGGTGAGCTTTGAGCCCTGCACGGGCTTCAGTTCTTGGCCCTAGCCCGGTCCGAGTCCGACTGGAGCCTGTGTTTAGTTGGTTTTTTGAATCCTCCTTATGACACACTGCTGCAGTCATTAAAACAGTTCAGCTTTGTTTTTAATGTCAAAGTAGTTATATTTCGTTTAGTTTCTTTATTAAGTTCATTTAGAAAAATGTTTGGATATTTTTTTTATTTTTTGTTAAAGTTTATTTTTTAAAAGTGACAACCAAGCAGTTAGTGGTCGACAGTGAGTTACACAATCTAAACAAATAAAATAAAACATGCTGGTTGTCTTACCTTACACCTCTCCGGGAAATTAATAGCTATAAATCAATTCGCGAGTTCACCAACAGATATGAGCTGCATTTTATTCATAATCATCTCATTTCAAGATCAAAGACCGCAATATGAGAAAAAGCGAGCTAAGCACTGGTAAGATCATTTAGTCTCATTCATTTTATTGAAGATGATTATGAGTGTGTCTCAGTCTGCTCCCTAGTTCAGTAGTCAGGGCACTGATCTGGGATCAGCCCATTTACTTATGTCCTGATCAGCGCCCTGACTACTGAACTAGGGAGCTGATTGAGACACACGCCATGTGTTTTTGAGCATCTAAGACTTATTTTTAGTTTCACTATGTCCGTTTGAGTGTTGAGTGTAGGCTACTCATTTGCGGCGATGCATGTTGCAGTAACGCCGTTGGATCTGGCTACAAAAAGCCTATAACACGCTCTCTCACGTTTATTTTTTAACAATTTGCCAGGAGTGAAATTGACATATGTGGTATAAACAACCAGATGCATTTATACTTGTCCAGTTTTGTCTGAAATGTTTTATAGACCACCTTCAGAATTGGTTTGTTTGAGTAAACGCTTCTGATACTGCTGTTGGAGCGGCCTCGGACTCTGAACACTGTGTGAGTCAGTCTTGACAATTGCCTATATCGCCTAATAATCGCCTATTAATCGCCTAATAGCCTATCATGCTCTCATGCACCACATCTCGTTGTTTCTTTTAATTACTAAAATAAATATAAAACGAAGGAGAAGCCTAAAAGGGCCTGAACCCAGGCCCGCGTTTGAGGTATGACATGAAAATTGGCCCGAAGCCCGGCCATAGGGGCGTAAAAAAGTCGGGTCCGTCGGGCTCGGCCAGAAATGTAGGGCTCGTCGACCCAATCTGGCAACACTGATTACACATGTAGCCTCCATTTACATTCCAAAAAAGATATTGATAATAGGCCTCTGAAGTTTAACGTTTTGCACCATTACAATACATAGGTAACTAGTCATCATATCTTCCGCTCGATGAAACACATGTTAATGCTCAGCAGTACACATACTATATGGTACATTTGCATTGTACTAAAATGCATTCATTTTCAATGAGTATATATGCGGCCTGAACAGGTAGCCTAGTGCATCCCAAATTTTTCAACATTAATATTTTAATATAACATTATAGTAATTATTGCCTTTAGAAAAATGTTTTTTGAGGAGGTGGGGTAGTGCACTATAGACCCCTGTGGGTTAATGCACTGTAGGCCTAAGCTTTTGTCCTTAATGGCATTTTTTCTCCTTACATTAGTTTTACTTTTATACTTTAAGTAGTTTTAAAACCAGTACTTTTATACTTTTACTTAAATAAAAAGCTTGAGTTGATACTTCAACTTCTAAAGAAGTATTTTTAAACCCTAGTATCTATACTTCTACTTGAGTAATGAATGCAAGTACTTTTGACACCTCTGTCAGACATACGCCATATTCTTGTAATACTTGTAATACTTTTCATCTGTTTTTACCACCCAAAGCCCCTGGGCTTGTAATATACTTTTTTCATGAGCTCAGCCATGTCATCTCTCTCTCTCTGCGTTTCACGAAATAATGAACAGATGAACAGTGACATACACATTTAAAAAAAAAAAAATTGTATTTCCAGAATATAAAAGTACACGTTTACAAACAGACAAGGACAAATTATATGTCGTCCAGATAAAACATACATTTTACACACATTGCATAATTTTTCTCCAATATGTATGCAACCAATGTGTCAATAATTTTGCATACATTGGCAGGTTCATTTCTTGTCATGTGTGTTACACATATGTCAGATACATAAGTACAAAGGCATAATGTTACCTATTTTTAAGGATTCTTTACATTCAGGCATCATTTCAAGAATATTTTTTATAGTTGTGCATGGCCTATCATGGCAGACAAAAAAACGTGTTTATTACATCATTCCATTTGTTCGACAATCTCCTGTAGAGGAAAAATTTAATCATAGAAGAAGATTTATGTTTGAGTTCACACAGAAGTCAAACATCTGTTTTTATCATACAAAAGCAGCTCTAAGCAGGAGGTCGCAGACACCTAGCCTGGAGAACCAAAGGTGTGGTGGGGACCATTGTGTTTTAAATTAGTTGTAAGAGAGAAGGGGGGCCATTTGTGTTTCTGTGTATATGTTAATTTTGCCCAGTAGGAAAAGTACTGAAAAGAGCTGCTCTAACATTGAGGGTATAAATGCTTGTGAGTCCCTTCTGTCCTCAGTTCACACTTGTGGTCACCACGAGAATGGTTGCTTCAACTGTGGATTAATTTCTTGCAAGGAATTAAATCTTTAAAGACACAATTGGCTAAGGTTTGTCTCTTATTCAGAAATGCAATGGAGTTAACATATTTTTGCCGCAACAATTTTGGTGTCAGGAAGTGGGATTCCTTGGATGTGCCTTCCGGAACCCTGGGAAAGGACGGTGACTGATCATCCTGGACGTAGAGTCACAGCCTTACCCCGACTGATTAAGGGAGAAGGGCCGGCTGCTCTAGGGGTTCTGGAGGGTCCAACCACTGGAATAAGAGAAAACTAACTCGAGGTGGCAACGGGACACTCTGGTAAGAGACAAACTTAAAAAAAAAAAATTCTGGGAATTTTAATGTGAATTTGGTTAAATTAAGTTTTGGGAAACTAAGGGATAAACCATAGGGGGAGTCTGAATCTGTGGCAAATGCAGCGTGAATTTATGTTTTTCTAACTGAAATCACGTGGGCGATTAAATAAGACCTAGATTGGTCTGAGATTAAATAAGACCTAGATTGGTCTGAGATTAAATAAGACCTAGATTGGTCTGGGAACCATATACCTAGATTGGATTGGTTCTGCCCGCGGTCAGGTAACCAGGGCACAAAATCGGGCACTATTGCGAGTGTCCGCCCGGCTGATCTTGGGTGAAGAGATCAGATCTGTACGGAGACGTCCAACAGATTAATAGCGTGCGCTATTGGGAACCAATTAAATTGGGAACCAATTAAAAGCCACAGAATCAGACTGCCAATATGGGAATATCCCAAAGCAAGCTAGCAGGATATGATACACCGGTATTTTGTCACAAAAAAAAACAAAAAAACAATTTATATGGCCAGAGATGCATGGGGGATATAGAGAAATTCATTAAATAGCATGATTTCCAAAAGAAAAGAAATGCTGTGAGTCAACAGGATGAGAGGGGTGAAAGAATATGTTGAGGAGAGGAGACAAATCTAAGGGCTTTTGTGGGGGATGTGTGTGTGAGAAATGCAAACTAACAGTGTTGAATGAAATTGATAGCAGGGAAGGAAACATTTTTGTCTGATCACAAAGAAGCCACAGCTGTTTAAAGATCATTGGTGAGTATGAACTTTGATTATGGATAACAGTTTGTGATAACAAAATTAGAGCTAACAAGGGCTGTTGTGGGAAATGTGTGTGAGAAAATCAAATGAAGATTGTTATAAGAAGCAGATAACAGGGAAAGGAAGATGTTGTCTGATCACACAGAAGCTACAGCTGTTTAAAGATCATTGGTGAGTATGAACTTTGATAAGCTATGGATAACAGTTTGGATAACAAAATTAGAGCTAACAATTTGAGAGACATGATCAGTAACTTGATCAGGCCAGATAAAGTTTTTGAGACGAGAGAGCTGTAAGCAGCTCTGCTCTGAAGCCAGCAATTTAAAGAAATAAGTAGAACTTATTAAGAAAATGGGCAGCAATGTTTTAATTATGTTTAGAAAATTATACGGCAATTTAACTGGCTACAAATTAATTGAGAACAAGAGAAATTCAAATTTCTAGATGTTAGTGCATAATGAATAATGAATAATCATGGGTTGAAAAATGGGTGGAATGCCATTAAACCCTGAAGGAAAGATCCCAGTAACTAAGGGAATCTGATAACATTAAACCCTGAAGAAAATATCCCAGTAACCGAGGGATTGTATAATCTGATAACATTAAACCCTGAAGGAAAGATCCCAGTAACTGTGGGAATCTGATAGCTAAATGTGATTTTTGTTTTGAAAAAGCAGATGAAAGATACCATGAATTGCTGAATGACAGAGTGTTTTAATTGTGGTCAGCAGGGCTGTGTCCACTCACCCATAAGGTGTCGAAGGTGTGACAAATGAGGCCACCACACTAAACCCAGTAAAAAGAAAGAAACAGAGACGAGATTTAAACTGTCTAAGAAAATAATGAAATAATAAAAGGGTTATAATAAATATGTTCTTGCTTTTCTCACTTTTGCAAAACTCTGATAATGCTTATTAGACTGAATATTGGGTTGTTGAAATAACTTTAGGCAAGTTAATATGTTGGAAACCCTAGAAGTTGATGCTTTGGTTTCAAAAGATAAGCTTGTGCTGAGCTGTAATAAATGCTGATTTGCTTATCTGAATCTGGCGCCACCACATAATTTCTGGTGCTGTGGCCTAGCTTGAGTAACACACACTTAATCTGAGGATGATTTGAAAGTGTGATTTCAGTCTAAGGATAGAGTTTAAAAGGAAAATGTCTGAAGTTTATTTGAAAACAATTTTAATTTCTAGCCAGATCTCACTAGCTTGTGTAAAGAGTGAAAAGTTGCAGTGCAGATGAAGATGCAGTGTGCCAGCCCTGAAGGCCTCAGAGTCTCTCTCTCTCTCATTCAAACCCAGCACAAAGCTGTTATCTGAGCATGTGTCATAAGTGAAGAGATACTTATGGTTAAGCACAGGGCACTAGCTGAAAATCATAAAGACAATGATTTGATAAAAAGGACATTTTTGACTAATAGTTAAAGGGTTGCCATGGAGGGCAAGGATAGATATTTGATGAAACAAAATGAGATGTTTTTACAAGATGAGATGTGTTTACAAAATGAGATGTTTTTTAAAATATAGAACTGAAAATGTTGTGTCTGATCTAAGCCTTCACCATGTACAGGACCGATGGATCGAGACACAAAGGTAGCAGAACATTAAACTGAATGGACAGTTGTTCTGGCTAAATCCAATGAGTGGTGGATTTTAGTGATTTAGTTGTATTGTGATAATTAACCTGTCTCCATGTTCTACCTATAGTAAGCAGACCAGATGGCTCTGGTGACTCTTGAATGCACTTTCCACAAAGTTCCAAAACACAGCTGATCCTGTTGAGGGTCAAAGATCTCAAGGCGGGCAGTGGGCACGAGTGATTTTCCCAAAGACGGGTAAGATCCCCTTTTGGCCAGCGGGGGGCGACCTAAGACAGGGTAATCACGTAGACACTGAGACTCCGCCCCCAAAATGAGGGTGGAGTCTATGTGAGGTGTGTATGAGTCGAGCAGATGTCTGTGAGGCCAGGAGCATCATTGTGTGGGGGAAGTTGTGTTTTGTAGGGGCCGATAGTCCAGACAGATACAGCAGTCTGCCCAAAAGCAAGGTTCCTCAATACCGCTCACAAAAAAAAAAAAAAAAAAACCTGCATATATTGTGTTTGAATCCCAGGGAATGCCAGCGAGCACCCTGAGGGAAAGTTATGATGGTAAGGGGCATTCAAGAGCCAGCTGAGACCATGCTGTGAACTGTCATAAATTTTATGGAGAACAGAACAAAATGTATTAATTGGTATAAGCAAAACTGTGTGATATTGAAATAATATGTCTCTATCATAGTCTTAAATCCTGCAGGTCATTAGATATGGCATAGGATAATTCGAAGACATGATGATGGCTTTAAGATGAGGATAGCTTTTGAAGTTCAAAAGAGAAGGTCTGGATAACAACGGTATTTAAACTTAAAGATTATAGTTTGTTCTGAGTTAAAGTCTCAGAGGCTTTGAAAAGATTATCTGTGTAAAAGAGAGAGAGAGAGAGAGAGAGAGAGAGCTGCTTGTGGAGGCAGGGATGGCACAGTGTCTGTAATCGGCCATGTTAAAGCTGAGACAAAACCAAAACAAACCAGCTGACTTTTCTAAAGACAACTTAATAGTGAACAGACATGATTTAAAAATGATTGAGAAACCAAGTAGAAGCACATTTTGAGAATGAGCAGATCATATTTATGTGTCCTGATTGAGTGTAGTGTTTTATCACTACAGATGGGTTAAGCCAAACGACAGACTTTAAAAGAAGCGTATTATTGTAAAGGAAGTGTAAAGTGTAAAGGAAGAAAAACAATCATTGATTCTCTTGATAAATCCAAATCATCACAGACCCCAATGTTGTCCAACTCAAACTAAACGACAAAAAAATAAGTAAGATAGATAATAAACTAATCTAAGTGCTTTAAATCTCCATATAAACATCTTTCAGTTTGTGCTTTGACCACAGTTCAGATGACTCCTCTGCCCATGCAGGTTGTGTGTTTGACATGCACTGATTCTCTTTTGTCCATCTGTCATGGTTGTCATTATCCTCTCTAACTCAACTTCATGTTTATATTCAGATCTAAATGCTCCCAGTTTCTCACTGAACATCATATTCTTGTCAAACTTCCTCCAGTCCGTTGTTTCAACACAATTATTTTACAAACCACCCTGTTTTTGGTAAAAATTACTGTTTCCATCAACTGCAATTTCACTCATCATATCTAACCATTTATAACATAAACCTAAATTTGTTAATGTTGAAAACTTTTCATCAAAACGACATGATTATCTATTCGTATTACATTCAATCAGCTCGTTCACTCATCTTTCTCTTTTGACATTATGCTTAATCATATTCAATACCCAATTCTTTATCAAAATCTTTCCAATTAATTAGGATTTTTAAGTACATTTTCCTTTCAATGTCTTGAATCTTCTTTTTCCTTCTTTCCCTACCTTCATGTTCCTCCTTCACTACATCAATAAACCTCCTCTTTGGTCTTCCTTAAACCTCCTGTCTTTTCCTCAGTGTGACTGTCTCCAAACCGTACATCATCACTGTTCTCACTACTGTTCTCCACACCTTCCCTTTCATTCTTGCTGTAACTCTCACACAACAGACCTGACACTTTTCTCCACCCATTCCAACCTGCCTGCTCACACACACTTCTTCACCTCTTTTCCCTGGAACCTCACTGTTCCACTTGGTTCCCTCTCATTCACACACATGTATTCTTTCTTCCTTCCTCAAACATCATAGTCCATGTAGATTCCTCTCTGACCTCCTCTGTCAGCCTGTCCATCACCACTGTAAACAAGAAGGGGCTCAGAGCCGATCCTTGATGCAGTCCCACCTTCACCGTGAAGTCCTCTGTCTCACCTACGGCACACCTTTCCACTGTCCACTGCTCTGCAGAAATCCAAAATATTACTGTCCTCCATCTCAATCCTAGTCACACCGAAAGCCTCACAGCCTCTTGTTTTGTTTTGTTTTGTTTTTTCTTTTTCTCTTACATTAATTGTAGTTCTCTAGATAAATGAATGTCCTGCCTCCATTTAATGGAGGAAACACAAAAATAAAACTTTTCATTTTAAAGTTTATATTCCTTTGTTTGCCCTCTGGCCTTGCATAATTGTGATGGATTCTCTGGATAATTTAGATAATGACTTAAGCCAATTTGTCATTTTGTCTCTGTCCTCAAGTCTATAATTTTTACGCTTACTATTTTAACTTATACAGAGAGTAATTCAAATCCTCATCATAAATGACAAAAGTAGTCATCATCATTACCAGTAACAGACCAAGCTGGATATCAATCCACTTAAAGCTCGTCCCATGTTCTGGATCATCTTTTATCAGAATCACTCAGAATAATACGCTTCTTTTAAAGTCTGTCGTTTGGCTTAACCCATCTGTAGTGATAAAACACTACGCTCAATCAGGGCATGAATATGAACTGCTCATTCTCAAAATTTGCTTCTACTTGGTTTCTTAATCATTTTCAAATCATGTCTGTTCACTATTAAGTTGTCTTTAGAAAAGTCAGCTGGTTTGTTTTGGTTTTGTCTCAGCTTTAACATGTCCGATTACAGACATTGTGCCATCCCTGCCTCCACAAGCAGCCTCTCTGTCTCTCTCTCTTTCTCTTACACAGATAATCTTTTCAAAGCCTCTGAGACTTTAACTCAGAACAAACTATAATCTTTAGTTTAAATACCTTTGTTATCCAGACCTTCTCTTTTGAACTTCAAAAGCTGTCCTCATCTTAAAGCCATCATCATGTCTTCGAATTATACTATGCCATATCTAATGACCTGCAGGATTTAAGACTATGATAGAGACAAATTAGTTCAATATCACACAGTTTTACCAATTAATACATTTTGTTCTGTTCTCCATAAAATTTATGACAATTCACAGCATGGTCTCAGCTTGCTCTTGAATGCCCCTTACCATCATAACTTTCCCTCAGGGTCTTCCCTGGAATTCACAAACAATATAAGCGGTTCTTGGGTGAGCTGTATAGAGGAACATCTCTGGGTCGGACTGCTGTATATCTGTCTGGACTCTCGGCCCCTACAAAAACACAACTCCTCCCTTTATGATGCTGCTGGCCTCACAGACATCTGCTCAACTCTCATACACACCTCACATAAAAACACCCCCCTTCTTGGAGGTGCCCAAATGTCGATGAAACCCTGGCTTAGATTGTCCCCCTGCTGGCCAAGAGAGGATCTTACCCGTCTTTGGCGAATCATCTCACGCACATTTGTCATCGCTTTAAATTTTGTTTTGTTTTTTGGACCCTCGACAGGATGATGTTTTCTTGCATAGAGTGCATTCAAGAGTCACCAGAGCCATCTGGTCTGCTTACTATAGGTAGAACATGGAGACAGGTTAATTATCACAATACAACTAAATCACTAAAATCCACCACTCAGTGAATTTGGCCAGAACAACTGTCCTTTCAGTTTAATGTTCTGCTACCTTTGTGTCTCGATCCATCGGTCCTGTACATGGTGAAGGCTTAGATCAGATACAACATTTTCAGTTCTATATTTTAAAAACATCTAATTTTGTAAAAACATCTAATTTTGTTTCATCAAAATATCTATCATTGCCCTCCATGGCAATCCTTTAACTATTAGTCAAAAATGCCCTTTTTATCAAATCATTGTCTCTATGATTTTCAACTGATGCCCTGTGCTTAACCATAAGTATCTCATCACTTATGACACATGCTCAGATAACAGCTTTGTGCTGGGTTTGAATGAGAGAGAGAGACTCTGAGGCCTTCAGAGCTGATACACTGCATCTTCATCTGCACTGCAACTTTTCACTCTTTACACAAGCTAGTGAGATCTGGTTAGAAATTAAAATTGTTTTCAAATAAACCTCAGAAATTTTCCTTTTAAACTCTATCCTTAGACTGAAATCACACTTTCAAATCACCCACAGATTGAGTGTGTTACTCAAGCTAGGCCACAGCACCAGAAATGACGTGGTGGTGCCAGATTCAGATAAGCAAATCAGCATTTATTACAGCTCAGCACAAGCTTATCTTTTGAAACCAAAGCATCAACTTCTAGGGTTTCCAACATATTAACTTACCTAAAGTTATTTCAACAACCCAATATTCAGTCCAATAAGCATTATAAGAGTTTTGCAAAAGTGAGAAAAGCAAGAACATATTTATTATAACCCTATTGTTATTTCATTATTTTCTTAGACAGAGTTTAAATCTCATCTCTGTTTCTTTCTTTTTACTGGGTTTAGTGTGGTGGCCTCATTTGTCACACCTTCGACACCTTATGGGTGAGTGGACACAGCCCCACTGACCACAATTAAAACACTCTGTGTCATTCAGCAATTCATGGTATCTTTCATCTGCTTTTTTCAAAACAAAAATCACATTTAGATATCAGATTCCCACAGTCACTGGGATCTTTCCTTCAGGGTTTAATGTTATCAGATTATACAATCCCTCGGTTACTGGGATATTTCCTTCAGGGTTTAATGGCATTCCACCCATTTTACAACCCATGATTATTCATTATTCATTATGCACTAACATCTAGAAATTTGAATTTCTCTTGTTCTCAATTAATTTGTAGCCAGTTAAATTGCCGTATAATTTTCTAAACATAATTAAAACATTGCTGCCCATTTTCTTAATAAGTTCTACTTATTTCTTTAAATTGCTGGCTTACAGCTCTCTCGTCTCAAAAACTTTATCCGGCCTGATCAAGTTACTGATCATGTCTCTCAAATTGTTAGCTCTAATTTTGTTATCACAAACTGTTATCCATAGCTTATCAAAGTTCATACTCACCAATGATCTTTAAACAGCTGTAGCTTCTGTGTGATCAGACAACATCTTCCTTTCCCTGTTATCTGCTTCTTATAACAATCTTCATTTGCATTTCTCACATACATTTCCCACAACAGCCCTTGTTAGCTCTAATTTTGTTATCACAAACTGTTATCCATAGCTTAATCAAAGTTCATACTCACCAATGATCTTTAAACAGCTGTGGCTTCTTTGTGATCAGACAAAATTTTTTTCCTTCCCTGCTATCAATTTCATTCAACACTGTTAGTTTGCATTTCTCACACACACATCCCCCACAAAAGCCCTTAGATTTGTCTCCTCTCCTCAACAGATTCTTTCCCCCTCTCATCTTGTTGACTTACAGCTTTTCTTATCTTTTGGAAATCATGATATTTAATTAATTTCTCTATATCCCCCATGCATCTCTGGTCATATAATTTTTTCATTTGACAAAATACCGGTGTATTATATTCTGCTAGCTTCTTTGGGATATTCTCATATTGGCAGTCTGATTCTGTGGCTTTTCGCGCGCACGCTATTAATCTGTTGGACGTCTCCGTACAGATCTGATCTCTTCACTCAAGATCAGTCGGGCGGACACTCGCAATAGTGCCCGATTTTGTGCCCTGGTTACCTGACCATGGGCGGAACCAATCCAATCTAGGTATATGGTTCCCAGACCAATCTAGGTCTTATTTAATCTCAGACCAATCTAGGTTTTATTTAATCTCAGACCAATCTAGGTTTTATTTAATCTCAGACCAATCTAGGTCTTATTTAATCGCCCACGTGATTTCAGTTAGAAAAACATAAATTCACGCTGCATTTGCCACAGACTCAGACTCCCCCTATGGTTTTATCCCTTAGTTTCCCAAATCTTAATTTAACCAAATTCACATTAAAATTCCCAGAATTTTTTAAGTTTGTCTCTTACCAGAGTGTCCCGTTGCCACCTCGGGTTCGTTTTCTCTTATTCCAGTTGTCGGACACTCCAGGACCCCTAGAGCAGCCGGCCCTTCTCCCTTAATCAGTCGGGGTAAGGCTGTGACTCTAACATACAGGATGATCAGTCACCGTCCGCTCTCAGGGTTCCGGAAGGCACAAGGAATCCTCACTTTGTGACACCAAAATTGTTGCGGCAAAAATACGTTAACTCTGTTGCATTTCTGAATAAGAGACAAACCTTAGCCAATTGTGTCTTTAAAGATTTAATTCCTTGCAAGAAATTAATCCACAGTTGAAGCAACCATACTCGTGGTGACCACAAGTGTGAACTAACTAGAACAAAGGGAAGTCAAGCTCTTATACCCCCAATGTTTAAGCAACCCCCCCAGTATTTTTCCACAGAGTAAAGGCACAAACACAATATGTAAATTGTCCCTTCACTGTCTTGAAGCTAATATCATTTAAATGATCCGACACCCTAAGACGGGAAAGCTCCCGCTTTAGATGTCCCAGCGTTACCCCCCTGGGCTTCAGCAGAAGCTGTGTCTTCTTCTATGATTAAATTTTTCCTCTACACAGTTGAGCATCTAAACTTTTACGACATCTTACAGAATGTAAATTCTTTGTTTCATGCTGTTTTGGATAACAAGAAAGGATGTCTGTCTGGTTGGGATGTAGAATCAGTAACGCGTTAAAGGCTGTAAAACCTGTTCTAAAGATGTTTCACAACACAGCTCTGGTAAATCTGCAAGGGTCTGACATCATGAACTCAAGATGGCATTGTGAACTTTGGCTGCCATTGCAAACCTACCTTTACATATAGCCTATATAAAATGTATGTTTCTCTCAAGAAATTTATAAAACGTTAATACAGCTCTTGCTCTCCCAAGTACTGTTATTTTACTAAAACAAGACAAAACACTTTTCACTTACACTCACAGTTATTTCCCCCCAGTTAACCATATAGTCATTCCTTTAATTCTGTATTATCTTGTATATTCAAAAACTCAAATTATGATGCTCTAAAGCATGGAGTCAAATTAAATGTCGATTTAAACATTTATTCAAGTGGTGCATGTCACAAAAGCAGAAAACCACACAAAAAGTACAAAAATACATTTCAAATTAATTACCACAGGGAATACCTTTTGATACCTAAGTAGTTGTGCTAAAATCTTTGTGCATATTTCTAATCGCCTACATATGTTGTCAGGACCACGTCACACCGTTGTGGTGCGAAGCATAGGCGTAGATTACGCGGGGGACGCGGGACGTGTCCCCCCCACTTTATATAAAATGTAAATTCGTCCCCCTCACTTTTGCATTCGGCAAACTGTGTTCAGTTGATGTTTTCACGAGGCAATGTGTATAAATCCAGATTTAAAATAAAAAATTCAAAGAGACGAGATCTATCTACATACGTGTGCCTTTCACATTTCCATGGTAATCAGTCCCTCACGTGTCACGGCCGCCGCACGCCCATGCTCGCACCCGCGCTGTAATCATAATTTTCATAGAGGTCGCGATGAGTTCAAAACGGCAAAAAACGATTCACTCCTTTTTTACGAAAAAGTCAAGCACAGTAAGTTGGCATGTATCCGAATTGTGTTGCACAACGATGAATAACTGCCTTTTTCTCTTGTTGAATAATTACATTAGCAGGTTTTGCTGGAAATTGAAAATATTTGCTCTCCGCACAAACGTGCACTTATTTTCAGTGTATTTTCTTTTGTAACGTCTTTTATTTTCAAATATATGTTATCAAAGCTCTTAAAATTAGAATATAGATGTGATTTTTAATGTTGAATTCAGGTTTTCACGCATTAACAGCCACTAAATATCTGTCTGAATCAGGCAGCTTTGTGACATGTTTAACCCTACAATTTTTATTATATTATACAATTCATTAGCAATACAGTATTCAATTGTATGCATTAACGTTCTAACATAGGTCTTAATTTATAGTTTTCTTTCTTTTATTGTTTAAAATGCAATTTTGAAAGTAATTTAACTTTCTTTCTGTGTTGTCAAGATTGAACAAGACACAGGCAGTTTAGGGTTATCAGGTCAGAAACAGGATGACACACAAACAAAAGAAACATCACAGGTGAGAAGTGATAGAGTGGCTTTTAAAAAATGTTTTATATACATTGTACAATTTTTCTATACATCTATGCTTAATGTTGAACCAATATTTGTAGTACCATATAGACCAATCATAAAATTGTCATTAGGAAAATATAGGAAAGATAATTTAGGATACAAATGATTGGCTATTGTCTAGCAGTGTACATCATTTCTTCTGTATGTCATAATTCCCTGTATGTACGTAGTTCAAACACTTCTTTAATGTCAATAGACAGAGCCAGAAGTTAATTCAAAGTTGAGAGAGGATGAGGCAGAAAGTTTTGAGGAGGCTTCAGATGTGAGGAAAAACAAACAACTGAAATAATATAATTAATGGAATAAGTTTAGTTTTTTTCCATTAAACAATCATTATGTGTTTTATGTCTACACTGCCTTGCATAAGCAAAACAAAGTAACTACTCCGTTTGTGAAAAGTTATTACTAAAGTTATAACTAAAATCAAGTCTCTTAGGATTTGGCTTAGATTTGGGAACCAAAAAATGGGTCTTTTTTTTTGTTGTGTACCTTTTATCGTATGCATTTGCAAACTGAATGGAATGTACAAAATATTTAGCAACTGTAAAAAAAAATCCGGTCTCCAATTGAAATTTTTCTAGTGACCGATCACATCTAAATTTTTCAGTTGGCCAAATTGAATTTCTTGAATTTTAATTGAATTAAATTGCATAAATTCACAGAAATTCAATTTGGCCTACTGAAAAATTTAGATGTGATCAGTCACTAGAAAATTTTCAATTGGAGACCTGAATTTTATTTTTACAGTGTACATTTAAATATTTCTGCTACTAATCAGACTAATTTGTAATTTTTTATAGACAGAACAGAAAGCATCAGACTTAGGGTTGACTGTTGTAGAAGGAGGCTTATTGCTTTAACATAAATAGCATATTAAGCCAATTAAGCAAAAATATATAACATTAAAACTAAAACCAGTCAATTAGACGAAAGTCAGAAAAAACTGATATCGCTTGACATTCTGTCCCCCTCACTTTTGAAATGATGGCTACGCCCCTGGTGCGAAGATCCACACTCTTGTTATGTGTATCTAGAACATCCATGTGAAAGGCTTTAAAAAGTGATGCCGGTTTGTCTGGTTGAGGACAATGGACACTTTTTGCAGACGACATCACACTGAGTGAATCAACTTAGAATGGCTCTAATTTACATGTATTTATCTCTCCCCCCATCCTACTTCCCCTCAGGCTGTGACCATTGAAAATATACCCAAAATCTATATGATCTAAAAATGAACAAATACTAAACAATATATATGTGTTTGATATCATTGGAAATGTCTTAGTGCGACTGGTACAAATATCTCATTATCTCAATATCTCTTGTATTCAGATTCCCCCGTAACGTTGTGTCCAGCCAACGTTACGTAGCCTATGGAAAGTCAGGAACACATCTCTTTACTTAAGAGTATTCGATGTTTTGAGGATCTTTGAATTGATTATGTAATTGGAATTATACCTGACTGTTTAATAAATTGTTACATTTTGATTTATTCTGACTTACTCTGGAATTATTAACGATCTCTATGAGATCATGAATGGGTACTTTCCACAAAGGGTTAAACGGAATAATTAAATGTGTGTCTAACTATTAAACATAAATGACCAAATAACCAAATTGGCATTCTAATCTAAATTCTAAATTATAATAAAATGGAGTCAGATAAAGAGTAATTGGAATTAGATCCATTTTGCCCAGCTGAGAACACAGTACGCGCAGATACCTTCACCCGCTCTTCGCTGCCGCCATTGGAGCGATTTCAGCGGTCTTACAGCTTGGTGACCCGGCGACGTGATTGCTGCAGTGCTCGAACACAACGAGCAGCATGTTTTTCAGCGAAGTATTGGATATCTAAAATCATCAAGAGGTTTGAGCTTCTCTTTCTTCAGCTGTTGTGGTAAGTCAAATTCATTCTGTCTTGTTTAGAAATGTTTTGGGAAAACCCGAATGTTTGACCGTGTAAATCCGGAGTTTGTGAATTTATTGAATAGACATAACCACATATCAGACATGGTTAACAACAGCGCAGATAAGAAATGAAAACTCTTGCTATTAATTGTTAAAGATCTCCTTGTCGGCATTCGCGCAACAAGAGATTGAAACTAAACTAAAACGATCTATTTTCTGAGACTCGACGAAGAATTAGAGCCTAATGTGATAAAATCAGCTAAATGAGTCTCCATTGTCTCATTAACTATGTGCAACGCGCGATGAGAGCGATCAGACAATAGAATGAAAAATCTAAGTTCAGAAACAATTAAAAAACATGCGATTTGATAATGCATTTGTTTATGAAAAGCAAAATGGGGAGAAACAGGGGTGATGCAATGCAATGTGTTAAAGTTAAGAGAACTTTTTGTTTGACCAATTGCTTTTACTGCTACAAAATCGAAAATACTCGACAAAAAATAATCAAGAGGCGGTAAGATTAAAATCTAAAACTGATAAACAGAATGATAGTGATGTTTGTTACTATTTTTGTCAAGAAAACGCACAATTTAATGTTTCTGAGTGGCTCAGCTGAGCCCACGGGGCATATCACGCCCACTGGAGAACACTTTCTCTCCCTGTTCCATGGGAGCGTTCAGCCAAAGAAGTAACTCAAGCTAAATCTATCACATTTTGTTAATCAGTTTAAATTGCCACTGTGCCATCGTGCAGGTTAGTCTTTAAATAGACTAAATCAAGCAAATAGGCATTTGAAATCTAAAAGAGATACAATGAATGTGCCACATCATCCCTGAACCACAGCCTTTTCATATTCAAATGCATTGACACTAAAAATACAATACGAAACTTCACTCTCAAAAACAGAATTTGAGCAGGATTGACTGCACCCAGCATGTGCTGCTAGTTCATTGGATGTTAACGACAACAGAGTCCTCTCATTGGCCTTAATCCTGACTGTTGTTGTGCATGCAATGAACATGCCAGTCGGCTGTGACTGCAGGGCAAAACCAAAATCACGGTCTTTAATACACTTTGACAAATATGTTGTTGCGTTTGACTTCGTTCTGATTTACTCAAAGTATTGATTTTAGTGCATTATGTGTACCCATTGTTTCCGCATATCTGTGTCAGGTTAGTAACGGACTGCAGTCCGGTTTGGGGTGGAGCTTTGAGGCACACCGACTGAGATTGCAGAGCTCCGCCTAACATTTGGCATTAATTACCAAGACTGACACGTTATGTGATCGTGGGCCCGCATAATGGAAAGTGCGAGGACCCTGTGCGACTCTGAGAACCTAATGAACGATTTCAATAAATGTAAAGAGTTAAGTAGAATAGTCAAACGTTTATTCATATTTGTAAAGTATTAGAAATCAGTAAAAACCTTTTCATTAATTGAGGCAGCTCTAATAACAAGGTAACATGGACCAGAAATAACATTAATATTTGATATTCTTTGTAATATAATTGTATTATAAATAAAAATATAATATACATTGTATTACAATTGCCAAGCAGGACATTATGTGGAGAAAGGTGACAGCAAAAGTGTGGGAGTTCTGTTTACAGATTTCCCCAGTTTTGTGTTTGTAATGTTCTGCTACCAGAAAAATAATTCAAAATCCTTGATTTCCGAATGATTTGTTTTATACATTTAAACTTACTATGATGTATGTTGTGTTAATAACTCAGTAGATCATGTTGTGTCCATGAAACTACAAAACTACGCTCAGGTTAGTTACACGGACTAAGATGCGATTTTTGGTGAAACACACCAGACTGATGTTTTAGAGCTCCGACTAGCGCATTGGCGTAAGGTATGTATACTTGGACTGTAAGGGGTTGATAGGCCAAACGAGTCTATTCCGTTTAGAACAATAATAAATTGTTAGACCAATCTAAATAGGGCAACCTCAATTCCTAATTATTGTAACGTTGTTCTAATTACGTAAACGTGGAAAACCACGGCATGATTATAGAAAGTTATCATTAGAGTTATAACAAGTTGGTCGCTTAATTCATTGATAATGGTCATGGCCTCTGATTGGAAACAATTTTGCATTAATTAAGCGAAGTCAGATCCAAGAGAACTGAATAAAAATATTCTGGAATGATCACAGTGGTTACGGACGTCCAGAATATCAGTGTGTCGCCTCTGCCTTAATGACCAAGACTGACGAGTTGTGGCAAGAGATCGTAAACCCGGCCGGTGCGAGGCTCAATGTTATCGGAATCTTGATTGCTGAGTATAACACAATGTAAAAGATTTGACATGAATATCCTCAACTGCAGTGTTCATGCAAGATCTTCAGCTATTGATCTCTTTATAGTGGTCAATAACAGTGAGTTTAATAATTAAAACATCCAAATTGCAATGATCCTGTCTGTATTTTCAAATTTGTAATTGTACTAAACACGTGCGCATAGAACACACATTATAGTTGTTTGTGCTACTAGATGCACATAGGCTAGTTAAGTTTATTCTTTAAAACACATGATTGCTTTACTGTAAGTGTTGCATTAAACACTTAGGTAAAGGTTGTAGAGATGCTATGCATTCTAGGCCACGTATCTTGTGTAAATTGGAATAATCGCAATACTGGAATTGTATAGCAATTTCAAGTTGCATGTGTGTCTGTCTATGTTGAATTTGTTTGTCTTCTGAGTGGAAACTCTGCTATTTCCCATATAGCTGCAGTAAAACCATGTACAGGAGCATAGAATTGCCATCTGGCTACAGTGTGAATTACAATTGCACTAACCATGAAAATGTTTCCATCACAACAGGACTCAATAACTCTGACCTTTGCAATTTCTAATTTGAGCAAGTTCTAATACTTTTCATTGGTTCAATTCCCAGTGCCAAAATGGAGGGGAGTTGTGATATTATCTTATGCCTACAGAACTAGAAAAACTAGAAGTGTGGCACAGATAATAGAAAACCAATTCATCCTTCACTCAAACTAACTGTAATGAGAGCAACTAGAAGTTTCTGATTAATCCTGAAAAATTCTCCAGCAGAACTGGAGTTTATAATGCTAAAACACAGAAAAATTATCCAGCAGAACTGGAGTTTATAATGCTCAAACACAGCAGATTGTGAAGGCTCGACTGCAAGAGCAGCTTTAAGTGTTAAAAAACTGAAACAACAGCAGAAATTAACTGTGTTTCTCTCTAAATTGTTTTCTCTCTAAATTGTTTTCTCTCTAAATTTGTTTCTCTCTAAATTTGTTTCTATCTCAGGTTGACAATTGCAATTCCTTGGAGGACGGACGACCAAAAGTCCCCCTCCCCCTGCATCAGAGCCAGGGCAACGGAAAATTGTCAGAACTTGAGATGTGAGAGATGGGTGCGAATATAAATATGATGGGGTCATTCACATCTCACAATATAACTACACGACCTCCCAGTGTAGCACTGGTACTAAATTATGCAACACAGATTGATATTGATTAGATTCCACCCATCTCCCAAACATGAACATAGAACACACCCTACACGCACGACAACATCACCTGGAATAGACAAAATCTATTCAGGCTGAACATTACACATCATAGACGATAAAGATGGCATAGAGTCTAAAAGTGTTACTTCACTAAAGATCTATTGCCCATTTTTTCACACTAACAGATCCAGATAGCTTCACACACACAGAGCATAGAGATCCCATGATGACTTTATTTACAACCATCCACTAACTCATGGGAAAACAATGCATTGTACATATGCATGGCTACAGATCACAAGTCAATGATGCAAATTCTCAAGCAGAGACAGACCTGCTGCAATTAAACTTCCAAGTGTTTAAACCTTCTGATATTGGGATGGTTGGCAAACCAGAGGGCCCCTGGTTTTCCTCAACACATCGCTAATATCAGAAACGTTATAAAGCACAGATAAATCTGAAGTGTGAGAACTTCAATCAAATTTATTTTTGTCATTGACTGTGACAGCATACATATCACATTATCACACACACACACTCACACACACACTCTCACACACACTCACACACACACACACACACACACACACACACACACACACACACACACACACACACACACACACACACACACACACACACACACACACACACACACACACACACACACACACACACACACACACACACACACACACACACACACACACTCTGTTACCAGGAATACACAATCCCCATTATTGTATGACTAATCATATTTAGATCTGCATTAATAACATAGGGGATTCTTGAACAAACACAGTGGTTATTATATACCGATATACACCTTCATAATTGTGATTGAATTGTTGTTATTCTTATATGGTTTATTGATGCATATCATATATTTAAATATATAAATTGCACTGACTTTTTGCTGCTTTTCCTTGAGTGATTCAGACCAAGAATACTTAGATTGCACTACCACCACAGTGATAGTGAAGAATTAGATGATAAATGAGACCACCCTACCATTTATGACCTTGAAAAAACACTTGAGAGAAGATGCACCAATCGCACTATCTGACATGAACCTACTTTTATGTTTTGTTTTTTTGCTGCATTATGTGTTCCTTATGACTTCAAGTTCACCAGTGTTCAGTCGTTAAGAGGTCATTAAGATGCTTTTCAGGTGTCATGCACCAAATGGCGTGTAACTACAGAGAAGCCTTCCTCCTATTGAAGTCTACCCAGATAACCGCACCGTTGGAGGTGAGAGGATTGGACAAAGAGGGTCAGATTATCATCGGGAAGGTGCTACAGAAGCAGAAAGTTCTCCATGGAAGGAGTGACACGTTAACTGAACAGGTCACAAGGTCCGAGACTGACTCTATGAATCGATGCCCACATGATGTGCTGAACTTCTACCACAGGTAGAACACCTGAAAGACACTAATCCACCTGATGAACTCAAACTAAATACACCTGATGAGACTGGGTGTCCAGCCGGTGAACACAGAGCCCTAAGAAGGTCCCTACAGCTGCTTACATTACAAAGACAACTTACATCTCAAAAGATATCAACCAACGTCTAATTATGATCCCATGGGATCCACTTGAGTTTGACCCAATGGACCAAGAGGCGGACTGAAAGGCTTTAAAAAGTGATGCCGGTTTGTCTGGTTGAGGACAATGGACACTTTTTGCAGACGACATCACACTGAGTGAATCAACTTAGAATGGCTCTAATTTACATGTATTTATCTCTCCCCCCATCCTACTTCCCCTCAGGCTGTGACCATTGAAAATATACCCAAAATCTATATGATCTAAAAATGAACAAATACTAAACAATATATATGTGTTTGATATCATTGGAAATGTCTTAGTGCGACTGGTACAAATATCTCATCCCCACAGAAATATTCAAGAAGATAACAATGGTTTTAAGAGTTTAAAGAGATGTTGCATGGTATGGTAGGTGTGGCTTTCAACCATTTGGTCTTCTGTCAATACAGGTCTGTCTGTATCAATACAGACAGTGATTAAATGTAAATTCCCTTTGTTAACATATGTTACCATTTGAAAGAAGTTATTGTCAGGTCTGAATACTTAAGGTAGTGTAGCAGAAGAGTCAGGGCAATTTTGTATTCAGATTCGCCGTAACGCTGTGTCCAGCCAACGTTACGTAGCCTATGGAAAGTCAGGAACGCATCTCTTTACTTAAGAGTATTCGATGTTTTGAGGATCTTTAAATTGATTATGTAATTGGAATTATACCTGACTGTTTAATAAATTGTTACATTTTGATTTATTCTGACTTACTCTGGAATTATTAACGATCTCTATGAGATCATGAATGGGTACTTTCCACAAAGGGTTAAAAGAATAATTAAATGTGTGTCTAACTATTAAACATAAATGACCAAATAACCAAATTGGCATTCTAATCTAAATTCTAAATTATAATAAAATGGAGTCAGATAAAGAGGAATTGGAATTAGATCCATTTTGCCCAGCTGAGAACACAGTACGCGCAGATACCTTCACCCGCTCTTCGCTGCCGCCATTGGAGCGATTTCAGCGGTCTTACACATGTAAAATTCAAAAGACCAAATAACTAAGAAAAGAGGGCACAGCACATATTGTGAAGTACCGATTATAATAAATAGACAGAATCCATTCGCGAGTGACTGTGAAAGTTTGTAAATGTGGTTTTGTAAATTATGTTTTTTATTAGTCAAGTTTGACAAGTTTTTGTCATTTTGTTCAGAAAGCAGATGCCACTGTTCACATTTGTATGTTTTTAGGTGAAGACTCTTTTTGAGAGCTGTCAACATTCAGTGTTTATAGGAAGAAATACAAATTAAAAATAAAGAATTTAAGTAATATAGTCTTTCTGTTTTGAGAACGTTTGATCAGATTGACATTTCTTTTAGGGCAACTTTACAGCTATCTATATGATGTGGGATCGCATGAAGCATCAGCAGGAAAGGAATTTGGGCTGTTTACACTTACCGCAATTACAACTGAACCACATCTGACTATTGCACTGAAGCTGCACATTCATTTTGAAGGTCCACACTCTGGTAAAACCCAAAATTAGACTAAATTAAACAAAATATGTAAATTCAAGAGCCCAAATAACAAAATATAGCTCAAGTATACGCCATACAAGAAAATAACTGTTTATAATGCATACAGAAAATCCATTTATGAGTAATTTGTTAGTTTGATACAAGTTTGCAAAAGTGGATTTACAAATGAGTGGTTTTTGTGTTGTTGTTTTTTTCACTATGTTTTAGCCATCTTATCCAGATAGCATGACACTGTTCACGTTTCTTTGTTTGTTGGAGTGTGTTCTGTTTTAGTTGAAGACGCTTCTCTGTTCATACTATTCCTCTCATGAACACAGACCTTTCATTTAAGAAACATTTTAAATAAATGACTGAACTTTCTCTTTTGACAATCCAAACCTTTTCCTAAGGTGTTTAATGTACACAGAATAGTTTCTTTCAACGTCTCACTTGACATTAAAGGCTACAGTATGTTTTCAACTATTATCACCATCTTACCACCATCATCACACAAATAAAACGACCATATGTGTTAAAAATCTTTGTACATTTTCCTTTTTTGCTCTTCTGCTATTTTTCTGCTTCTGAACTATATGCCCTCCCACCGCTGTAATGCAAACATTTAAGAACTATGCTCCACACTCTTTTAAATGCTATGGATACGATTCACAATCTTTATACAGAAATTATGTTTGCACAAAAGTAAATTCAAGAGAGCAACTTACTAAAAAATAAATATCATGAACCATTTAAAATGAATACAGAAATCTTCTCTCCTGGTCTATTTTGAAAGTTTATGCTGATTTGTAAATTACATATTTTTTTCACTAGCCGATGACACTGTTTACATTTTTGTTTCTTTTGCTTTTGTACAATTGTTAATAAGTTTGTAAAGGCTACTCACTGAGCATGGTCAAACATGTGCATAGGAATCAATTAAAAAACATGACCAAATACAGTCTTTCTGCATAAGAGTGTGTAACACTAAACAAATGATATGTCAGTTTTAGGGCATCTTCCTGTCTGTCTATAGTGTGGACATGGCACCTCAACATGAAAAGTGAGTCCAACCCTAACTATGCATCTAATACTTTTCAAACTTTTCTAATTGTTACACAATCATAGATGCACATTTATTTTGTGAACTTCTCCAGACAATGGTTAAGTAAATCAATTACAGTTGATACGTAGTCATTTTTGGTAAAAGGTGGGGTGATTCATGCCTCTTTATTTTAATTTGCCCGCACCAGTAGGCCTACTGTGACACCAGTGTTTTACTTGTCTGTCTATTAGGTCTTGTCCAAAATCTGATGTTTTGTTTTGTTTTATGTCTTATCAATTAGTTTTTCCTTTATAAGAAAACACATGTTAAGCAGTTTTTGTCTTCATCGGCAAAATACCAAAATGTTTTTAACATATCGTACATTTCAATAGTTAGCTAGCAACTGCAAGTGAGATAATATACAGTTATGTGAAACAAACTCAGCCCCATCAGAGTTGGGTTATAGTTTATATTGCCTCCTAGCATGTTTATCAGTGTTTGCATGCTTAACAAAGTTTACACAAGTCACAAAGTTTTAATAGTAATATACTGACTCTGAAACTTTATGCGTGTCACAGTTTAGAGACATTTGTGTTTCATGCATCTGATAATGTTTGCATTTCTCCTGAAACACACTGCTTTTGAAATATTTTACCAATTTTTAACATCACTATTCCCAGTGTAGTGTGTGTGTGTGTGTGTGAGCGTGTGTTTTTCCCTACACTTTGTCTGGAACAAAAGTCTATGTAGCGTTTGAACTCGTTTAAGATCATTCTTTTATTATTATTTAGATTGTATCATGATTTATTTATGTATTTATTTTATTTAAATTTTTACCTCCTAAGAACCAGGGTTGCAGGCTGTGTAATATAATTTTTGAGCTCAGACATGACCACAAAAGAATAACAAGTTAAGATTAAACTTTTTTATTTCATGCAAATACAATATATTGATGAATATATTTTGACGTAATAAAGTAAACTGGCATTAGATACAACAGTTAAGCAATAATAAGAACATTACAGGTGGTCTAGCAGAAAAGAAAATATCTGCAGACTGTCATGTTTTGCTCTAGTAGCTGACTAGAGTTTCAACTATTTCATCACGTTTTCTCATTTTGTTAAAAACAGTGAAACGCATAGATCTCTTAAAAAATTTACACATACAAAAACTCAGTAACTTCTAACTCATCGCTACATTCATGTATCACACTCAGACTTTTTCTGAGGATTGAATTGAATTCACGAATTTGTACTTACAAACTCTTACAAACATCAATTTTTTAGATTTCTTACATGCCTGGTGTACAATCGATATTTGAATCTCATTAAACACCAGATGCTTTAATGCACTTAAAATACACTTTAAAACACTTGAGATTATTCAGCAAATGATTCATTAAACGGCATTTTCAAAGATCATTTTAGAGTACAGATGGTTGGCTTGATGCATAAGATCATCAATGCTGCATGTGTAAGAAATCTCAAAAATGGATGTTTGTAAGAGTTTGTAAGTACAAATCCGTGAATAATTTAGTTGTCCCTGTCATTGTCAGAGATGAGTCCAAGTCTGATGAGGGTATGGATGTTTCACATGTCACTGTAGTGTCTGACACAAAGTCTCCTTTAGAGAGTGTTTGAAAAGGAAAATGAAAAGGAGTCTGATATGGATGATATTGGTAATGAGAGTGATTTTTCTGATTCTGGTGCGTCTAGTTGTTCTCAGCATGAATGGACATGTCAATATTATGACACTGATGAAATCAGGAAGTTTTTAAAACTGACAAAAAATCTGAGGGGTGTGCAGGTAGCTGACTATTTTCCAGACATTAAACGTTTTGTAGAAAACACTAGGACTTTCATGAGTGAGGGATGTTTCTCAAATAAGGAAGTGTATCGTTTGAAAAAATTTGTTACCAAACTTCAACAACAGCTGAATAACTAATGGCAGTAAACTGGCCCTTATTGGCTGCTTTTACCTTTATGGTTTATTTTTTCATTTTCACATGGGTGACATTCGCATTGCATCCCTGAATGTAAATGGAGCTAGAGATTGTATAAAACGTGCTGCTCTATATGAAACTATGAATCAGAAGAAAATTTATGTTTTATTTGTGCAGGAAACACACAGTGATATAACAAATTCTATTGAATGGACTAAAGAATTTAAAGGTCTCTCTTTTTTAAGTCATAAAACTTCACTTAGTGGAGGTGTTGCCATTTTATTTTCAAGTAGTTTTACTCCTTTTTCTTGTGATATGGAAGAGGTTGTAAAAGGTAGACTGCTAAAGATTCGAGCCCAGTTTGAGAACCATACCTTTGTTTTTATTTGTGTGTATGCACCAACCCTAGCAGCAGAAATAATGTTTTTTTTAGATTCTCTGCGTGAAACTTTGTATAAATGTAATTCAGAAGAACATTTATTTTTAGGTGGAGACTTTAATTGTGTTGAAAGTAATATGGACAGAAATCATGTAGAACCACATTTACTTTCTCGTAAACGACTTATTCAAATGATTGAAACAAATGATTTATGTGATGTATGGAGGAGTTTAAACGGTAATTTAAAGCAGTACACATGGGCACATGCCCGTGATAACATATTGTCTTTGGCAAGACTAGATCGATTCTATAGCTTTAAACATCAGCTAAGTATTTTTAAGAATTGTTTCATAACCCCAATTGGGTTTTCAGATCATAGTCTTGTTATATGTACAGTAACTTTAAACTTTGTAAAGCCAAAAAGTGCTTATTGGTATTTTAATATAATTGTATTAAGTGACACACATTTTAAAGATACTTTTAATTTTTTTTGGGACAACTTTAGAAATGAAAAAGATCAGTTTCAATCTTAACAAAAATGGTGGGAGTTTGGTAAAATACAAATTAAACAATTATGTCAACAGTACACTTACACTGTCACAAAAGGTATGATTAAATCTATAAAAATTTTAGAAGATGAAATTCTGAATTTTCAGGAAGCGGCACAGTCGAGTGGAAATCAAACACATATTGAATCCTTGTTTAAAAAAAATCTGTTTTGTCTGACATACAAAGAGTGAAAGCACAGGGTGCACTAGTTCGATCTAGTTTTAAAGATATAGACCAGTGGCCTGTTGCACAAAGCTGGTTTCAGTTGCTACCCAGGTAAGTTTGAGATTAGTTTGAGCAAACTCTGGTTTTTCGGGCTCAAGAAGGTGGATTGTTTTTAGCGGTGTTAATCACCATGGTAACTTACACTACACAGCTAACCTGCTCTGGAGCAGGTTTTATTCTGGGTTAGAGATCACAAACTCAAACTGGACCAATCAGCTGCAAGTAAAACTCACACCACCTGTATCTCTCAAATTAAAGTAGTTTATAGTGAAAAAACCTTAGAGACAAAAATGCTCATCTTTTGGTGCAAATTATTTATTATATTTATAATATATGAATTATAATTACTTTTAATTCACATAATATATTCATATAATTATATTATATTAACAAGTGGCCAAATATGAATATAAATAAAACATGCATTCATAATTCTTTCAAACATCGTGTATTTATTTGAGCTCTTTGTGAACCTATAATTATTATGGTTCATATTTCTTTGATTAACATCATGCATTGATATAGTCAGATATTCTTTCAGCTGCCTTCTTAAATTGACGCTGCAGCATAAGTGTTTATTCCTGCTTTAAACACATTTAATTTCATGATAATTTTCAGAACGATCTCTCAATCTTCAGAAGAGAAGTGAATCGAACGGACACTTTGATTGGCTGTTTGCCGCATGTGTCACACTTTCAGGTGCACGCGCTTCAGTGTTAATTGCAAACTCTGGATTAAACCTGAGTTGACAGAGAAAGTTTATACCAAGCTTTGAGAAACAATTGAACTTGATCTAAACCAGGTTGGATTTATCTGGATTTGTCAACTCTAAACCTACTCTGAAACTCAGAGTTTGTTCAGCTAGCTTTGTGCAACAGGCCTCAGATGGATATACCATCAAAATTCTTCTTTAGTCTTGAAAAAAGAATGGTCAAAAACGCTTTATACATTCCTTATTCTCTGAGACCGGCTCTCTTATATCAGATCCTACTGAAATTCGGAAAAGAGCAATCAGTTTTTATGAAGAGCTGTATAGTTGTGAGCACAAGGAAGATCAGGTTGTTGAGCAGTGTTTTTATGAAGGACTACCAAAGGTCTCTGAAGACGCTAATGCAGCACTCAAGAGAGCTATAGGCCTGAGTGAACTGCATGAAGCTCTCCAAAGTATGGAGAATGGCAAGGCTCCTGGGATAGATGGAATCCCAGTTGAGTTCTATAAAGCCTTTTGGCCTGTGATAGGGGAGGATCTGCAAGCAGTTCTCAGTGACAGTCTAGTTTGATGACTTCTGCCGCTGAGCTGTAGAAGAGCGGTCCTTACCCTTTGCCAAAAAAGGTGAGAGAGACATAAAAAACTGGCGACCTGTATCTTTATTGTGCGGTGACTATAAAGTACTATCAAAAGTGTTAGCTACGAGACTAGGAAGAGTTTTGGAGGAAGTAATTCACCCTGGTCAGTCGTACTGTGTACCTGGCAGATCAATTTTTGACAACATTCATTTAATAAGAGATTTTTTAATGTTTCTAAATTAATGGATATAGATATGGGTTTGATTTCCTTAGATCAGGAGAAAGCGTTTGATCGCGTAGAACATGGCTATTTATGGAAGACTTTAGATGCTTTTGGTTTTAGTTCTGATTTTATAGGTTATGTTAAAATTCTATATAATGATATTGAAAGTGTACTGAAAGTTAAGGGTTATTCTTTATCAGGAATACTGTATACATTGTCAATAGAACCACTTTTAAATAATTTAAGAAGAGTTTTAGAAGGGGTATCGTTACAAGCCAGTAGTTTCTGTTTATCAGCCTACGCTGATGACGTTATTATAATGATTAATAAACAAAATTATGTGCATGTATTATCAAAAACATTGAGTGACTTTGAAATTATTTCTTCAGCAAAAATCAACTGGGGTAAAAGTGAAGCAGTGCTGGTTGGAAAATGGGAAAGAGAAATACCTTTACTCCCAAATGGCTTAAATTGGAAAAGAGATGGTTTGAAATATTTGGGAGTGTTTTTAGGAGAGGACGCAGTTGTTCAAAAAAACTGGGAAGGAATAATTGAAAAAGTTAAAGGTCGTCTCATGAAGTGGAAATGGATTGTTAAAAATCTATCATATAGAGGACGTACTTTGATTATTAATAACTTAGTAGCCTCTTCTTTGTGGCATCGACTGGCTTGTATGGATCCACCTGTTTGGTTACTTACAAAAATTCAGTCTCTTTTAATAGATTTTTTTTGGGAAAGAATGCATTGGATTCCTCATCATATCTTGTATAAAGAAGAAGGAGGACAAGGACTTGTACATTTACAAAGTCGGACTGCAGCTTTTAGATTGCAGTTTATTCAACGTTTTATTGCCGGACCAGAACATTTATGTTGGAGGCCATTGGCTAGTATGATTTTAAGGACTGCTGAAGGACTATGTTTGGACAAATCACTGTTCTTGTTAGATCCCGGACAAGTAAATACTTCCAGGATGCCAGAGTTTTACAGAAATCTTTTTAAAGTATGGAACCTTTTTAACGTGAAAAGAGCTGACACTACAATCTCTCTATTCTGGTTTTTGAAAGAGCCGTTGATCTATGGCTCACGGTTGGACATTCTGGGTGAATGCGGAGCAATGACTGCAACATTTATTAAAGCCAAAATTTTAAATGAAACTTACAATCCTAAATGTTACCTAAAGCTGCCTTGTGCTACTATTTTAGTAACATAACTGTAGGAACATACGAAATATTAATTTGTCCTGATCAGTAAAGTTAATGCTTCTTATGCTCTCGTAAAGCAGTAATTCCTTATTGAGAATTGATTTGAAAGTCTATAACTAATTTGCAGGACAAACTTAGTAAGATAATTTCAAGCAATTCCTTAAAGGTTACTTGTATTTAATTAAACATTTTCCTTATCGGAAAATTTAAATAACGTAATGAACGACTAGCAAATTATGTTCATAAACTCATGAATATTATTTCCCTTTTGAGTTAATTATTCCCCGAGATATTAGACTCATAGTCAATATTGTTACAGTTATTTTGGTGGAGAATGCGGGCAAGTTTCAAACGTTTGTGTATGTGTGAACAATATCCATATTCTGTTCATTGTGTATTTTTGGGGGTATTAATAACACGCACACGCGTTTTTGAATTGTGAGGTACCGCTAAAAGCGACCCAAGCATAAACAGATGCTGAAACATGTTGAAATAGCCGGCCTATATTAATGACAGTATAGACGGCACGTAAATCCAAGATTGAAACAGATCACGAAACCTCTGCAGCCGTAGGCGCAATATTGTTTGTCCGCGTGATTTCCAAACAACTGTATTGTAGAATCAACGCGAGGTATTGACCCAAGCGAGACTCCTTGAGTCAATAATAGGCCTAATGATAATATTATATTGTTAAGATAAACGATAACTCCTGGTTTAAGTTTGGCTTAGCTAACCAAAAATCTGAGACCTAAAACATTTGAATAAAAAAAAAATAGCTGAAAACCGTCAGCCAGTTTGATAAATGTCTATTGGAGTTCTTCTTGTAAATGTGTGATAGACAGACGGTAAATTCCTGTATTCACCATTTTTTGTTTCCCGTGCCTGTACAGCACCGAAAGAAACCCCCGTGTTTTAAGAAGTAATTGTGAGTTTTGCAACGCCGCATGTGAACGCCAGAGGGCGACTCTAAAGAAACTGATTTCTGTCCCGTTTGCAACGCATAACGCCAGGGGCGACTATAAAATCAGATAGCGCCATCTGGTGGATAAATTCTGCCTAACTAACTCTAGTCTAGGGCGGATGCAACAGCGCCATCGTGTGGATAAATTCGGATAGTATCACTCTCCGCTATTTGATTCTGCCTTAAGTAAGTTTGAGCCTATCAATTGTTTATTGATTACTGTTGTGCACAGTTTCATTTATACAATTTTTCTAGCAACAGCCAAGTCTCCTTTCTCGCTGATTAAACACCCTTATTCGAATTTGAAGTTTAAAAAGAAAAATAATTTTCTCTAACTCAAAGTGAAATTAGGTTTAAATCACAGACAGTCCACTTGGAAGGAAGGACGCCACCTTGTGGCTGTACCCTGCTAAGTCAGCGCACCACTAACTCCTTATTTCTTTTCTGATTAAGTCTTTTATTTTGATACTCCCACTTAGCGATTAATCGTTATAGGATAGTATTTTGATTTGCTTTCTTTTATTTGATTTTCCTTACAGGCTTATTTAAATTTCATTTAAACTTGCTTCGAATGTAATTCGAATTAAGTTGGGCTTTTGAATTTTTTTTTTTTTAATTTACTTTTTTTTTATTAATTAATTTTTATTTTATTTTATTTTTTCCTGCAAAAGTTTTTCTTTTCCCCTCCCATTGGGGTTAAGCTCATTTTGGTAATTACAAACAGTATCAAAAGTGCTTTTTGTTTTATCATTATTTGACAGAAACCTTTGCCTTTGCCTAAATTGCTCTTGATATGTAATTTTCCACTTTCTTTTTCGCCTACAATCATAAATCCTTTGATCCGGTGAACAGGAGAGTTTTAATTCATTTTGATTCCACTGATTACCCTCTTTGTGTATTTAGTGTAGGGCTCACAAGCATCTATGGTGAGTTGAGAATCGTCTCAAACTGGTCTCCACCAACGGGGTTGCCCGACCAACGTGACCGACACCGGCTGTGTGTGAATCTCGGTTTCTTTTATCTCTGTCTGCCATTGCGGCCCGCAGTGGCGACATCAGCAATTTGACACTCCAAAGAAGTCAACCAGTCCAGCTCACGCACGCAAGGCAATTTCTGGGACCAGTACCTAAACCGGGGCCTAATAGGGGGCCACTCTTGAAAGAGAGGTTTCTAGGGAACGTACCAATTTTGCTGTGCGGACTGGCGGTTGATGGATTGGTGTTGTCAGGTTGTGTTTAAAGTCATAAGCTGTTTGAGAGGGCGTAACGCGACACAGAGTAACAAAGGACCGGTGACACGGCAGTTGGGTGTTTGGAAACGTCCGGAAGGCCGACCACACCGCTGGGTTTTCCACCTGAGCGACCTCAACTCATCCCGGATGAGCTAAATGAGATAAAACCCATAGTATAAAATCCGAATTTTAGTATATCCTGAGCATTTGGGCCTATTAATTTTTTTTTTCCTCTAAGCCGCACCTTCTTCCTAGGTCTCCTACCCTGGTATCCACCGTGTGTAAGCCCTATCAGAAACTCTTACGAAAAGTAACAGGCTTAGCTCTTTTAGGTTTCTCTAACACCTCTAGCGCTCACGCTTACTTTCCGTGCATCACAGACCAATTCATTTTGTGTTTGTCCCCACTGCGCTCTTTCCTATCCTCACTGTTGGACTGTCATAATTGTGTTTCTTTCAGTTCACCAAGAGACCCCAAGGAGAACGTAGTAATTAAGTGACGACCGAGCAGCGGGTCACCAAGTGACCCCCAGGGCTACCGCCCACGTGATTGTCCAAATTGTCTAATTGTTTAAACTGCCTAACTGTCTATCTCAGTTAGCCCAAAATTCCTATCTACGGCATAGCCCGTACGATAGCTTGTTAGCTTTAAAACAAGCTTGCATTGGCCTCTCTCTGTGTGTGTGTGTGCTGTGTTTCTCTCGTCCACAGTGAGCCAGCATGTCCTGCTCATCCAGTCCTGCCCCGTGGGACCGCTAGCGACATGACTGGGAGCGCTAACGGCCACCAGTCAAGGAAATCTGGGGCAGCTGAGCCAGGAGCAACTGGACACCGAGCTAGACCAGCTGATGACACACGGCCCAACGCAGAGCTACTCTAACAAAGAGGTGGCCAAAATCCTCAGAAGCCTCGCCCACGTTCTCATCGCGCAGGCACGTTTAAGCGAAGGGAGCTACGCCGATCTGGAACAGGATGCAGCAACGCTAAAGCTTCAAGCCGAGGAGGCCCGGAGAGACCAAGCCCTCACCCAACTTCGTCTAGACCAGCTTCTACAAACAGAGAAAGCTGATGAAACGGACAAAGAACAGAGAAAGGAAGTAGAAAGACTTCAAAAGGCCCTGGAGGAGCTCCGTCTCGACGCCGACCGACGAGTACAGTCAGAGAAAGACGCCAGGAAAGAACTCGACGAACAGCTTCGGCGTGGCGAATCCCTCCTGGAGAGAGCCAATAATGAACTTAAAGACAGAGACGTTAGAGCCAAAGCCTATGCAAAACATTTGCAGTCGCCACAAGCCGAGATCGACGAGCTCATCCAGCAAAGACACAAGCTCGAAGATGAACTTGACATGGTGCAAAGAGAACTAAGACAATCATACACAGTGCAACGTGACCGGAAGGGGGAAACACACAACACAGAGTTTCCCCTGACTAGTTACTCCGCACCTTTTTGCCAAGAAGCAAGAGCTACGAAGGGGGGTGACAGCCCCCCGTTCAAGATGTCACCCGCCAGTCTACACGAATCCCCGTCTGCAGCAGAGGAAAGGAAGCCCTTCCAGGAAGTCAAGGTCAACAGCCACGGAGCTTCACAGAACCTTGACAAGCTGGCCAGAAATATTCCTACCTTCAGCCCAGACCCTGCAGGAGGACACGACGTCCACGCATACTTAAAAGACATAGACTTTTATCTGCAAACTGTCGCTCACGCGAACAACTGGGACAGACTGTACCTACTCAGGGCCACGTCTAACCGTGACGTACGGAGCTTTCTGGATCGACAACCAGAGACAGTCAAAGCGACTACTGGCATCTACGACGAGCTCTAATTCGTGAGTACTCTGACCCTGAGTCAGACCAGGGGCTCATCACTGCCATGGACCTCAAGCAAGCCAGACTTGAGACCCCACAGAACTATTATAACCGATGCGACGCGTGCTTACTTTGGGGCACGAACGACCCAGGCATGGAGGAAGACATCAACTTCAAAACTCTGTTCCTCCGAAACCTGCACCGACCATCAGTCACCACCTGGGGTGGCGCAGCAGTATGGATACGCAGCAGTTGAGAGACTTAGCTCACAAAGCTTACGCCAAACAGAAAACCATTTCTGAAAAGACTGTAAGACAGCCCACCATTTGCCCTGTCTCTGAGCACAACCCAGAGCTAACCCTAGAGGGCGCCGAACAGAACTACACTTACAGACTCAACAGAGAGTCTAAACCACTAAGCCAGCAGAGGGCAGCGTGGTCATGGTGGCGGCCGCCCACGGCACCAGAGCTATCGCCTGAAGGATCCTGGGACCCGCCGCCTTCCACAACCAAAAGGGGTGAGCACCGGGAAGCCGGCCGGCAACCCAGACGGAGCCGAAACGAACCTCCGAGACCACCCAGCCCAGAAAGCCAGCAAAGGGGCCACTCTCGACGTGATAATGGTAAGCTCAGACCTGAGCCCACATCGAACAAAGAAAGTGCAGCCGCTTCTGAAGTTGCAGAGCTCTTAAAAACACTGAGAGAGTTTCTCCAAAAGAAACCTCTCAAGGAAGACAAGAAGGATGGGCCAGATAAAGCATGACTAAATCTGAAACCTGAAATCAACCTTCCCGACCCTCCTGCAACTGCATTAAGCACCCTGAACACTGTTCCTCAACCACAGACTATTGAACTGACTGTTGCACCCCACACGCCAGCAGCACACACTCACTACAGCTGACAGCAACAGCCCCTGACCAAAACAGCATCATGTGTCACCCCAAGATACCAGAAAGCGCTGTTTTGACTATTTGCACTCACAATGAGACACCAGAGACATATCCCGACGGCTTAACAAGCAACACACAGGTCCCCACACCAAGACTCCTGGGAAACCTGATCGAGAAGGAAATGGCTCGAAAACTCTATCTAACCATCACCATGGAAAGGGAAGTTAAGCTCGAAGCCCTCGTTGACACTGGCTCCGATCTCACGCACAACTATTTGAAAAACTCAGATTTGAAGCACAGAGACAAAATCGCACTCTTAACCTTCAAACTTGCAAGCTAAATGTGCAGTCGTATAGCCAAAACGACATCCAGCTCAAGCACATAGCTCCCATTCACCTGACGATTGGACCTATGAGCCTTGTACACCCCGTCTATGTCTCCCCGATGAACACGTATCCGCATCGTTTCTCATCGGAAAAGACCTGCTGGACCGCTTCGAACCCTTACTGGACTTCAAACAGCTGAAATTCTGGGCTCAAGTGCGCGACCCTCTGCCCCTTCAGACACACACATCGTCTGAGCAAGACTGTCAAGTCACCGAGGTCACGGAAACTCCCACAGAGCCAGACTGCCAGGTCACAAAGGTCACGGGAGCCCACTGTGAAAACACAGCCTCAGCCACGAAGCCCAGTTCATGTTCGCTACTCTGCACATTTCAGCTCACCAAAGACTCCGATACCTTCTGCCCCCAGATCATGAATGACCTGCAGCTGAATGATATCACCACAACGAACAGTGTTCTCGCACTATGGGCCGATAACTCAGCCATTAGTCTCTCACTGTTCAAGTCAATCAGTGAAAAGGCACCACACACGCCTTACGCCAGCAAGCGCACCCGCTTTCCCTTTGAACTCACCCTCCTCTATGGTGTCTGCCAGAGGAATCTGTGCGCTGCGCTTAACATGGAACCACCGGTGCCTTACCCATTATTTTCTGGTCCTGCCGGACCCGCCCCACGATGTGTACATCGGAGCAGACATTCTGATTCGCCTCCGGGCTCATGTGGACGTGTGTAACGAAGTGGTATGGGCTCCATTAACTTCACAGCCACACGTTTCCATCAGTCATGACAATCTCATGTCAGGACAGACCATCCCAGAAGTCTGCACGCTTGTCAGTGAACAAGGAACTGTAATACCAGCATACACCAAAGGGGTCGCCGTGCGGCTCAACATGCGATGTGGTCAAACATTAAACCACACGCTGGGTTTCTTCCAACCCTCACCCGAAGGTGTGGAACTCGGACTCACACCCCTCACTGAAGTGTCATCTCGTATTGTTTACATCCTGTTCAACAACTGCACAGCAATTGACATCAACATTCCCAAAGCCTTTCGGCTGGGATGGCTAATCAGCAATGACTTTCATGACTTTGAACTTGTGTTACCCATCATGGGACCCATTCCACACGCACTGATACCCGAAGGGAATACAGACAACACACTGTTCACTGTACCCTTCAAGTTCATCGCCATAACATCTGTCATGCCGGCGACCAAAGACCAGGTCTGCCGAACGGAGCTGACAGAAAACAGTCATCTTGTAGTATACACAGTCTCCCAACAGCCTGTCAGGGAAACGGATGAACCGACTTCACCTCTCCATACCAACCTGACTGATGACACCCAGACGGAAGAACCGTACGCAGGTTTCGAGTCTCAAATGCAACAAATGCTACAAGATGCTAAAGCACTACACGGCGACTTGTGGGTACCCCCAAACCCCACATCCAGCCCCAGCGTTGCAGTGCTAACCCGCAGCGAGCGACCAGCACCGGCTACAATGCCTGCCTCACAGCCGCTATTGCTAACACCGCAGATTTCCCACAACGACATCGCGGAAATGCAAGCTTCTGACACGGCAATAAAGACAATTTTCGACCACCTCTCTGACCCCTCCAACCACCCTAACACTGACTCTGAGCTCTCTGATGACTCAAACCTCAAGCATCTACATAACTCCAAACACATGATGCGTATACAGGACGACATTCTGTGGTTTGCAACCGATGACAACACAACGCCACGGCTTGTGATGCCACGATCGCAAAGGGGGGTTATGCTAATGTACGCCCACGACACACCATGTGCGGGACACCACGGCACCAGAGCCACGTATGAAACACTGAAACAGGTGGCATATTGGCCTGGCATGCAACAAGATGTGGCGGAGTACATCAGAGAATGTCTGGTTTGCTGTCAGTTCCAGCCAGCAAACCCGAATCACAGAGCCCCACTGCAACGCAGAGGGATCACGTTCCCGGGGTCAGACCTACAAATAGACTGCAGGATCCCTGCCCAGATCAACAAGAGGCGACAAGATCTGGTATCACAACTTCAACCTGCCACCTTGGACAGGCCCCGACGGCTGTCAAAGAAATTTCTGCCCCACTGGACGGGACCTCATGAGATTACGAACAAACTCTCTCCGTCACTCAGATTCAACTAAACCGGGACAGAGAGAACTGGTTCTCAAATGGGTTCACCGAAACCCGATCAAGAGACATGTGGCCACTAACAGAGAAAGACCGTTAGGGGCCAATGCAAGCGGAACCCAACCGCCGCCCTGAACGAGAAGACTTGTCCCATCAACCTGGGACAAACCTCGCTGACCGATACCCTCTCTCTCCCTGCTCATCCCTACCTCTCTCTCTTGCCTGTAACAGTATGCGACTGTGGATCATGCTCCTGTGCCTCCAGACAATCAGAGGCCAGCCACCACCAGACATCATCACACCAGGTCCAGCCTCGGCATCGACTGAGAGAGCAACCCGGACTCCTGATCACCAACTGCCGAACATACACCCAGAAAGTGTATGTCCGACTTGACCCCCGCAACGTCTACAAAGCACACTACCCCCGTGCAATAGCCCAGTACAGCTGGGCCGGTGCTCGCTGGACAGAGGACTCTCCTCCACGCCGATGCCGATATCAAGCACTTGCTCAACCAGCTAGAGAAGATGACCGTCACCCAAGCAGAGTTAGGAGGACACAACCGCCGCTCCAAACGCGGTTCCTGGGAGCGCTGCTCGAGCCGCCGCCATCGGAACTCTGTTTAACATTGGCATGTCCAGTGTCAACGCGTAAATATCGCCACAGTAAGACGACATATGGCAAATCCAAACTGAACTTCCACAGCTTAAAGAGCAACTCACCACACAAAGTGCAGCTTTACAGACTATCGGCAAGACGTTGAAAGGAACTGTGGTAATTCTAAACACCCACAGTGTCCTGTTAAACCAGACCGTGAATTCCATGAAACAGTTATTCACCGTCTTCCAGAATGACTTTGCCCAAACACAGCTGGTTACAGCCTTAAATGACTGACATGTTACGGAAATAAGCTCGCCCATCGACAGCTTAGCCATGGGTAGAATCCCACCGCACTGATACCCTTAAGCCTTGTACAAAACGTGTTGGCATCTGCGATCAACGCACCCACGGACCCTCTGCAGATACACCTGGCCTACTCCCTGGGTAGCGCCATTCCCTTGTACTTGGACCCCGAACAGAAAGAAATGGGTTTCCTCCTTAACTTACCCATCATCGAGTCGAGCCGAATCTACCGACTCAAAGACATTATCAATGTGGGATTTGGAAAGGTAACACTCACCTCAAGGTGCGCACTCCCCAGGTAGTCGCGTACCATGACGGCGACACACAGCTGTACCTAGCCCCGAACCTGCACATGTGCACCCTGACCAAAGACATTCACTATCTTTGCCCAAGCAAACCTTTCCTCCGGGACAACACAGAGGGAATCTGCGGTTTGCAACCTATGATCAGCGATACCCGCTGCCCCACTGACGCAACACCTGCACTCCAAGTCACCGGGACACAAGCAGAGATTGTAGGTGACAGGTGGCTCGTCAACACTCCAGTGCGCACCGCCACACTGATCTACGACCAACACGACACTGCAACCCGCATCAACCTGCTGGATCAGAGCATGTGGGTCCAGGTACCGCGAGGAGCCATCCTCCACCTGGACGACTTGGCCCTGTACCACCTCCCAAGCGAAGAGTACCAGTCAGAACTGGAAATCCCCGCCTTCTTCAAGGACCACAACTTCACCCTCGCCCCTGAGTTAGAATTGTGGATTGAGAAAGGGGGGGCCCCAGCTCATTGACATCACTCCCCTTGATGCAACCCTTCAAGCATTGTCCCGAATGCCTATCCTGAATGCCTCTCCTGTTGTCCAAACCTGGACCGCAGCTGACACTGCACTATGTGTCTCTATGATCTTCGGCAATACCCTAACCCTGCGCTTCCTGTACAGAAAATTCAGCGAGATGAGAACCTCCACAGCCAAGCTCACGACAGCCGTGTCTGGAGGTCACCGATGGAAACCACGGAGGGAGGTTACAACGCCCAAGCAGACGGATCTCATCGAGCTGGCTCCCAGCCGTAACAGACACCTGCTGCCCGACCGACTCACCTACCATCCGTCCATTGTGACGAGGAGTTGTCCGATAATGACCACAGGACATCAGCCGAACAAAAAGGGGGACTGTAGCCACAATGACGTCTGTTCCTCTGGCAGGCGGCCAGATGTCTCGCGCCTCTCGTGAAGCGCGTTATCAGATCACGATAAGGCGATCGATGGTCTCAACGACGCCAAAATGTCTGGAAGAGTATTCCTTTGATCTCCCCGGGGAGAGAACTTTTTATTGCCCAAATAGCCCTATCGCGAGCATTCACACCTTACACACACACATAGAGAGGCACAAATGGAATGTTCACCCAGCTCATGTTAAAGAGATGGTTAAAAGCCCCCTAAAAACGTACTAAATGTATACTTTTCTGTCTGAATGTTTGTATATATGTCTGTAATAATTAGGAGGGTTATATGAGTGTTAACTCAGCTGTTTAGGACAATAGACAGTGGAAAGCTTGTATTTGTGGATTCTCACATCTCTGACCTGCGTTGTTTGATATTTTTAGAAACAGAAAAATGCGATCGTACCGAATCTTGTAAAAGAATTTGAAGGACATGCATTATTACAAAAGTGCCAACTTTGTAAGGATAAATGCATTTGTGTGACTCCATGGGCGTAACAGCCAGGAGGCGCAACTCAGCCGAACAAAGAACTTAGTTTCGCGCCGAAACCCTAAAATCGATTGGACCATCCAGGAAATGGGCGTCACCCGACCTGAACTACAAGTATCAATGTGACCCGCATTTTCATTGCCTTTTGCTCGTGCTGTGCATCACCAACGCCGCCGGCAATCCGCCACCCACGTTCTTCAGAGAGGAGGAGACAGCCGCTTCAACACTTCCCAGACAGCCGGCCGCATCCAGCTAAACTTCTTCGCAAACCGAGAGCCAATACCAGCCGACTTTAAAGGGACCACGGAACGCGCGGGACATTTGAACTCAGAATACACATACCAGCGAGAAACTAAAGCAAGTATTCTTATTCCTACAATCCAAGCTGCTATTGAAAAGTCGTGTTACCTCCGTTTTGGACGAGATTAACTCTTTGAGGACTCTGGTAACAAACTGAAGTGAACACTGTTATCCTCTCTCTCTCTCTCTCTCTCTCTCTCTCTCTCTCTCTCTCTCTCTCTCTCTATTTTGCTTTCTTTTATTCTTTTCGTTTAGATACAATTTTAGTTTCATGTCTTATCTATATTCTACTCTCTTGATGCATATTTAGTATGTACTTTCTGTGTTTATTGTAGTGTTATCTTTAGTCTGTGTTATTAAACTTCCAAAAGATATTTCTGAATTGAAGCTGTTATTTTTCCACATACATGAAGTCAATGATACTTACGAATCTTGAACGTTACCTAATGCTGCTTAGCGCTACGATTTTAGTAACATAACTGTACGAACATACAAAATATTAATTTGTCCTGATCATTAAAGTTAATGCTTCTCATGCTCTCGTAAAGCAGTAATCCCTTATTGAGAATTGATTTGAAAGTCTATAACTAGTTTGCAGGACAAACGTAGTAAGATAACTTCAAGCAATTCCTTAAAGGTTACTTGTATTTAATTAAACATTTTCCTTATCGGAAAATTTTTATAAACGTAATGAACGACTAGCAAATTATATTCATAAACTCATGAATATTAAATCCCTTTTGAGTTAATTATTCCCCGAGATATCAGACTCATAGTCAATATTGTTACAATGCTGCAGGCCTTTTATCCGCCTCCTTTCCAGAATCCAGACCAGGAGAATCTGAATTTGCTTTGCCCAGTGAGGGCATTGGATGCATACGTCCACAGAGCTGCCCTGTGGCGTAAAAGCGATCAATTATTTGTGTGCTTTGGGACTCCCAGTAAGGGGAAGCCCGCATCGAAGCAGACGCTGAGTAAATGGATAGTCGAAGCTATTTCACTCGCATATGAGTCGGCCGGTCAGCCGTCACCACTAAAGATCCGAGCCCACTCAACTAGGAGTATGGCGGCTTCTATGGCTCTACTTTCTGGAGCTTCACTTCAAGAAGTTTGTGATGCGGCAGGGTGGTCCTCTCCACACACATTTGTCAGATTTTATAACTTGGATGTGGCTTCCACTCCAGGTTCTCGGGTGTTTTTATCATAGTGCGCATTGAGATTTCACATGTACAGGCACTTGAGACTATGGCGGCGTGGTATACAGTTCCCGCAGCGCTTGACGCAGCGCCTTGAAAGGGAACGTCTCAGGTTACGTATGTAACCATGGTTCCCTGAGAGGGAACGAGACGCTGCGTCACTTTGCCATACTCCCGGCACGCCTGTGACCGACTTGTTCGACTTATTAGAAGCTGACACTGTATGGTTCAGGGGTGCTTTATAGTTTCCTGGTCAATGACGTCACCCGCCCATGACGTCTCGTCACGCCATTGGACTGATTTCACGAGTGCTTCATGACGCAATCACACAGAGGCGTTCCCGCAGCGCTTGACGCAACGTCTCGTTCCCTCTCAGGGAACCATGGTTACATACGTAACCTGAGACGTTTTCACAGTATAGCCGTATGGAATGAGGAGGGGGTAACAGTGATAACAGCTGCTTCAAAAGACAAAACCGTCTATCAAAAACATCATATATTATACCAACTTCAAAGGACAAAGCTGTCTAGCATAAACATAAAGTATTATTATTAACGACTTCAAACTATCATATATTACACCCACTTCAAAGGACAAAGCTGTCTAGCATAAACATAAAGTATTATTATTAACAACTTCAAACTATCATATATTATACCCACTTCAAAGGATAAAACATCATATATTATCTTTATTGCACCAACTTCAAAGGATAAAACCATTTATCATAAAACATCATATATTATACCAACTTCAAAGGATAAAACTGCCTGTCAAAACATCATATATTATTATTATTCCAGCGACTTTAAAGGATAAAACAGCTGTCAAAACATTGTATATCATATTGGACCCCCCCAAGACCCTAACCCCGGAGGTTCAGCCGGTCAAAAGGTCAAAAAGGTCAAAGCCATCAATCATTTTTTGACATTAGGTGTATCATACTTACTACTCACATGTGAAGCCCTGTTTGCTAACGGAGAAGCCTATACTAAACATGTAGCAAGCAGTGCAAGTGACAATGACAGGAGAAGATGACATAGCTTACCTTGTTTGTTGATTAATCCAACTTACCACAGTGGTTTGTTGGAGACTATTTACTATTCCAACTCACCACGGTTTTTTAATGAACTCAGAAAACAGGAGACCCGGGTGCAGAGATGACAACTAACAGGCTAGCGAAATGCAAATGTGTGATGGTGATTTAGATTAAAAGCTAGTGATGTCAAATTTAACGTGATTAGCAATATTTCAACAATATATGGTGATGAGTAAGTTATATTTAGCAGTAGAACAAAGCAAGTTCTTCACAAAGTTCTTCTTCTTCAAACAAAGTTCTTCTTCTTCTTCGATTTTTATTGGCGGTTGACAAACAACTAAATGGTGTATTACCGCCACCGACTGGAGTGTGGATCAAAATTACAAATTTCCTCCCTTTTTACATTCTATTCCATAAATTAGCCACTTTGAAATATTGAAAAATACAATTATAACATTCATTTCCTGACTCATTTAGTAGAATATCTCCTAATATAAACCACATTTTTATTTTTTCTAGATTTTGTATTAAAACCCTTTTTTCAGTCTCATATTTCTGACAGTATAACATAACATGTTCCACTGTTTCTTCTTGCCCACAAAATTCACACATTCCTGTATCATGTTTATTCATTTTATAAAGTGTACTATTTAGACTTGTGTGTACAAATCTCATCCTTGATATGATATCATCTCTCCTGTTTTTCCCTGCACTTCTCATCTCTCCTACTTTCCTTTGAATCTTGTAAAACCGTCGACCTTTCTTCTCCTGATCCCACTGTTTTTGCCTCCTTTCCTTCAACCTTTTCTTAATAATACTTTCATTCTTACTTAAATTAACTGATAAACTAATGTCTTTGTTTTTAACGGCTTCCGTTGCTTCCTTGTCTGCAATTTAATTTCCTTGGACACCAATATGAGCCGGAACCCATAAAAAAACCCACTGTGAGACCCATCATAGAAATTCTGTAAAGTGTTTGCTTTATTTCTATTAAAATGTCCGGTCTACTCTCTGAGTGACTATAATGTAAGCTAGCCAATGATGAACTTGAGTCTGAACAAATTATTGATTTCATAGGTCTTATCTCTTCTATCCACTGTATTGCTAATACTATTGCTATAATTTCCCCTGTATAAACAGATAATTTGTAAGAACTCACCACTGGACTGCTATTTTCCTCCTGGTCAGCAGGTGGCGCCTCTCACCAGGCTCTTGCTGAACACTACCCTTCATTATGCCTGATGTGTGTCACCTGTGCTAGGCCCTATTTAACTGGCTTTGTGCCATGCTTCATTGTTCAGTCTTGAGCCTATGTTACCGGTTGCCAGCCACAAGCTAAGTTTGTATCGAGTTATGTTTTTTTGACCCTTGCGTCTGTGTTGTTTTCTCTGGTTCTTGGAAGCCTGGCTTCCTTTGTTTTGTTGTAATTTTCTAAAGTTAAGTTTGTCTTTTGTTGAAGATCAACGACTCTTTGCTTTTTGGAATCTCTGCCCTTGGATTCATTAACTGGGGACTTCAGTAAGCTGAGTGACTTTGGACACAAGAGACCAGGGTTTGATCCCCACCTAGAACAGGCCCGTTACAGAATTCATCACTGATCCTTTTCCCTACAGATAAATTAAATTCTGGAACAATGAATGGTACTCCTATTTTATTATCTGAACTCCTTGATGCATCCGTATTTATCTAAACATAATTATAATACTCATTAATATATGTCTACGCATTATAAGAATTACTTTCCACATCCTTGTTTTCTTTTCTAACACAATAAAGTCTACAGTATAAGTAACTAAGGTTTTATTACTGGTAGCTGTACAGTTGGACTGACATTTAACTGATCAACTTTAAGTTCTGTTGCTCTCTGTATCACTGTCCATCCAAAGCTTTTCGTTTTCCTCCTCTCTTTTTCCCAACATGGCTTTAACACTTCTAATGTAGGATGCTCTTCACTATGACCTTGTAAATTAGCCCAATAACTCACTGATAACTGTACCTGTCTCATTTCTAATAACATTTTTCCCATTTCTACCTGTAACGCTGCAATCTGTGTAGTTTTTATAGCTTCTGTACATAATCTCAAAACCTGATGCTGAACAAAGAAAGTATATTAAATAGAGATTCAAAAGCAGGACTGTACAGAGCTACAAACACTAGCTGAGCAGGAGGCAGACGGGAGACAGGAGACTGAAGCAATCGATCAGGAGCAATCGATCAGACAGGCCAACAATTGTATAATAGGCTATAGTATTAGTATAGTAGAATATATATATATATATATATATATATATATATATATATATATATATATATATATATATATATATATATATATATATATATATTATTCTGAGCTTCTAAGCTTCTCAGAGAAAATGGAGCAAATGGTCTATGCTGGAACCAGACTATCACACTCGATTGCTGCGAGCCCCCAGATATCAACCAAAGAGTGTCGAGCCCCACAACCATCAAAGCCTGTGGGCCCAGCTCGCTCTCCGCCTCCTCCTGTGAGATTTCTTCGGTCACAACGCCAGGCACTCTCCTCCTCCATCTGTAGGTGAACCAAAAACAACTGATACCAGCTCTCAGTGATGTGTGTTGGGTCCCCGCTATGATAACAGTAACTTTATCAAATGTTTACAGAACGAGCGGGAACCCAGTGTGCCTGTCTCTCTCTCTATTTCTGTTCTGTTACGTGATAGACAGTGTAAGACCTTCTCAGACCGTATAGCAAACCCATCTAATCTGCTGCCTATAACATGTCAAACTAAGATTACTGTGGGGGAAAAAATGAATACTGTTAAATTAGCACTTTTAAACATCCGTTCACTTAAGAACAAATCATTTCTAGTCAATGACTTAATAACCACAAACAACCTAGATTTTTTGCTTCTAAATGAAATGTGGCTTGAAGAAAACTGCAGTGCAACAGTCCTCAATGAAACAGCCCCTCCTAACTTTAATTTTGCGAGTGTGTGTAGAGCGTTTAGGAGGGGTGGAGGTATTGCTGCTCTTTTTAAAGATGTCTATCAATGTAAGCAAGCATCATTTGGTGACTATTTGTCTTTTGAATATCTAGGTATTGTGTTAAAAGGTGCTCCACGCATCCTGCTTATCATTATTTACAGGCCTCCAAAATACTCTCCATCATTTGTTGAGGACTTTACAGAGCTGTTATCAATAATTTCCTCAGAGTTTGATTGTTTTGCCATTGCTGGGGATTTTAACATTCACATAGACAATGCTGAATCCAGTACAACAAAAGAGCTCATGTTCTTAACACTTTTGATTTGACACAGCATGTACACGGTCCCACACACAATCGTGGACACACTCTAGATTTACGTATCAGCAAGGGTCTAAACATTTCATCAATTGTTGTTAAGGATGTATTATTGTCTGATCATTTCTGTATTTTCTTTGATATTTCAATCTCTCTGCCATTGAAGCTAGCTCTGTCTCTGTCAAAAAGAGAAGCTTAAATGAGAACACTAGTGTGCTATTTATGAAGGCTATATCTCTAACACCAAGCATATCTGCAGACTCTGTTGATTCTCTCCTTGACTCTTTTAACTCAAAAGTTAAGAGTGTAATTGATGATATTGCTCCTGAGAAAGTCAGGAAAAAGAGTGGCATACAGAAAGCACCTTGGAGAAACTCAACAGCAGTGCAAATAATGAAAAGACAATGCAGGAAATCTGAACGCATGTGGCGGAAGACAAAACTTGTAGTCCATTATAACATCTATAAAGACAGCCTTCATGATTTCAATGTGGAGCTAGGCAAAGCTAGACAGACCTTCTTCTCAAATATTATAAACAGAAACATAAACAACACGCGCACTCTTTTTGCTACCGTAGAGAGACTTCCCAGTGAAATGCTCTCTGACAGCAAATGCTGTGAGTTTGCTTCTTTCTTCTCAGAGAAAATCAATAATATCAGAAAGGCGATCAGCACATCCTTGAGTTGCTCTGGGGTCAGTCAGATCAGACCACAACCTCAGAAAGTTACTATGTCTGATTTCGAAGCAATTGATTGTAAAATTTGAGAAGAAACAGTACAGCACCTTAAAACATCAACCTGCGCCCTTGACACACTCCCCACTTCTTTTTTTTCAAAAGTGTGTTTAACTGTTTAGAAGCAGATCTGCTAGAAGTGGTAAACTCCTAACTTCTCTATGGGACTTTTCCAAAAAGAGAAATCTGGATAACTCCATATTGAGCAACTACAGACCAATCTCAAATCTCCCCTTCATAGGCAAGATCCTTGAAAAAGTTGTCTTCAGTCAGCTGAATAAATTCTTAAGCTCAAACGGATACTTTGACAATTTTCAATCTGGTTTCCGACCACATCACAGCACAGAAACAGCGCTCATAAAGATTATAAATGATATTCGCCTCAATACGGATACAGGCAAAACATCAATTCTGGTACTACTCGACCTCAGTGCTGCATTCGACACTGTTGACCGCAACATACTTCTTGACAGGCTGGAAAACTGGGTCAGACTTTCTGGGATGGTCCTTAAATGGTTCAGGTCGTACTTAGAAGGGAGAGGTTATTATGTGAGTATAGGTGACCATAAGTCTGACTGGACATCCATGACTTGCGGAGTCCCACAAGGGTCAATTCTTGCACCACTCCTATTCAACCTGTATATGCTGCCACTGAGACAAATAATGAGTGAGAACCAAATGGCTTACCACAGCTATGCTGACGACACCCAGATCTACTTAGCACTATCACCTAATGACTATCAATCAATCAACTTTATTTATATAGCGCTTTTACAATGACGATTGTTTCAAAGCAGCTTCACAGTGTTAAACAGGACAACATTGCAACAAAATTTGATTTGGCTAGTTTAATTTGGATAGTTTATAGAATTATATATGACCAAATGAATATATAGCCAGATTAATATATAGACTATAGCCCCATTGACTCCCTGTGCAAATGCATTGATGAAGTTAACAGATGGATGAGCCAAAACTATCTTCAGTTAAACAAAAACAAAACTGAAATCATTACATTTGGAAACAAAGATGAAATTCTCAAGGTGAACACATATCTTGAGGCTAAAGGTCTAATAACAAAAAATCTAATCAGGAATCTTGGTGTGATTTTAGAGTCAGACCTGAGTTTCAGTAGTCATGTCAAAGCAATAATGTATTTAATCAGCATATCCTCAATACATTGCAGATATGCTGATTAAATACAAACCCAACAGATCACTCAGATCATCAGGATCAAGTCAGTTAGAAATACCAAGAGTTCACTCAAAGCAAGGAGTCTGCGTTTAGCTATTGTGCCAGCCGCAGCTGGAACCAGCTTCCAGAACAGATCAGATGTGCTTCAACAGTAGCCACATTCAAATCCAGACTCAAAACACATCTGTTCATCTGTGCATTTACTGAATGAGCACTGTGGCACTGTACGTCCGACTGATTGCACCTAATCTAATCTATGCATCATCTTTATTATTTTTTATTTTATTTTTTATCTAAATACTGTAATAATTTTATTCTTTTTAATTATCTTTACAACTGTATATTTCTATTTCTTCTTATGTTAAAAATTCTATTTACAACTGTTTTAATTATCCTGTTTTTATTTTTAATTCTGACACGTGGTATTCTTATTTCTTATCACTGTTTTAATTTCATTTTCTATGTAGAGCACTTTGAATTGCCATTGTGTATGAAAAGTGCTATATAAATAAACTTGCCTTGTCTATATATATATATATATATATATATATATATATATATATATATATATATATATATATATTAGGGATGCCACAATTCTCAATATAATATTGAACCGTTCGGTACGGCATTCACGGTTCAATACCGGTTCAATACCGAAAAAAGATGGCGCCGATGTTCCTGGCATGCCGTCAGTCTCTGAGACTTCCAAGTCTGTTTGTATTATGTTTTTTTAACTGCCTTTTAAATCAAGCGTGTCTCCTGGGTTAGTCTATGACCGGCAAACTATGCTGAATATTGGATTTTTGGCAGATGGACAAACACAGTTAGTGCCGGGTACTGGCGGGACTCCTCCGCCACTTTTGGCGTCTGTGCCTCACTTCCTTCGTCGAGTGCAATGTTTGCCGCTGGAAAAGAAACGACGGAAGCGTAGAGGGAAAAGAGGTGGTTTCGCGGTTAAACTTAAACTTTCCCTTGGAAGTAACTGGAGGAGATACGGGTTTCGAGCTCTGGTGCTGCCCAGATATTGCATTGACGAAGGACTTTTTCAACCTGATTGACTCCTTTGACCTAACACAATTAGTAAATGGTCCGACTCATATGCAAGGCCATACATTAGACTTGGTATTAACACATGGACTTCCTACTGAAGATTTAGAACTAAATGACCATGTTATCTCTGACCACAAACCTGTACTTTTTACTATCCCAGTCTCATGTTGTTCTGTCAATTCTGTGAAATCCTTGCAAAGCTTTTGCAGCTTTTCATCTACGACTAGTACAGAATTTGTTGCAATGTTTAATGAGATGTGTGAAGTGTCTGACTCTTCTCTTCAGAATATGGCTGTTGATGAGCACTTGTACTGGTTGCATTCAGCCTGTGGAGAAGTGTTAGACACACCCATAAGAAAAAATTCATTCTCAGTGTTTGCTCTTCCTAAGCTCATGAGACTTAGTTTTGATTCTCATATATTTCTCATTTCAGTATCAATGGAGTTTCAGATGTTTCTCCTAAAATTCCTTAGGAGAAATAAGAGTAGACACAACTGAGACATGAGGAGTGCAAAATGAGAAACAAGAAACATGGGAGATCTATTTATTGTCTTTCTGTAATCTCTTTCAAAACTCCATATAAAAAATATTTTCAGAGGTTTTTTTATTTTCTTTCTTTTTTTGTGACATTGGAGTTTTTTTCACCTTTATTGGACAGGACCGTAAGATGAGAGACCAGAAACGTCTCGGGTTATGTCTATAACCCTTGTTCCCTGAGAGGGAACGAGACACTGCGTCGTAAAACGACTCTTTGGGGAACGCCCACAGCATGACGCATCTGAAGCATGAATGAATCTAAGACCGATCCTGATTGGTGCTACGTCATGACGTAGTAAGTGACGGCCTACCCGGAAGTATAAAAGGACGCCGCATCACAATAGCGCTAGCCTTTTCGCGATGAAGCAAATCGCTCCCCGGCATGGAGAGGCATGGCAAAGCGACGCAGTGTCTCGTTCCCTCTCAGGGAACAAGGGTTATAGACATAACCCGAGACGTTCCCTTCTCGAGGGAACTCCCACTGCGTCTTAAAACGACTCTTTGGGGAACGAGTACCCACTATGCCACAACGACCCATGTGTGAAGCTGGAACCCAGGCACACTTAGGACGAGAGCACCCTAGCGCCTGGCGTCGCAGGGAGATGCAGACTATAAAACCTAATGAAAGTGTGTGGGGTAGCCCAGCCGGCTGCCTCACAGATCTCCTGAAGCGGGACCCCCATTTGAAGGGCCCAAGAAGAGGCCATGCCCCTCGTGGAATGTGCCCTCAAGGCCAAAGGTGAAGGCAAGCCGAGCACCTGATAGGCCAAGGCAATAGCCTGGACGATCCAATTACTGACCGTCAGCTTGGTCGCTGGCAGACCCCTCTTAGGAGACCCGAAACACACTAACAGTTGGTCCAACCTTCTCCACTGCGAAGACTTCCGCAGATAAATTTGCAGTGCTCTGACCGGGCAGAGCAGATGAAGTCTCCCCTCTTCAGCCGACACATGAGGTGGAGGATGAAATGCCTGCAGGACCGTAGGCCGTGCCACACTAGATGGCACCTTAGGCACATAGCCCGGCCTAGGATACAAGATGGCCCTAACCCCGCCGGGGACAAACTCCAGGCAAGTCTGCGTTATAGCCAAGGCCTGGAGGTCCCCCACCCTTTTAAGCGAGGTGATCGCCAGAAGCAGCGCCACCTTGAACGACAGAACTTGATCTGTCGCCGACTCGAGTGGTTCAAAGGGGGCCTCAGCCAGCCCTTCAAGCACCACCGCCAGATCCCAAGTTGGAACTCTGGGGCGAGTCGCAGGCCTCATCCTCCAGGTACCACGGAGGAAACGTACGACCAAAGGTTGCCTCCCCAGAGGCCCATCACTTACAGGAGCGTGGAAAGCCGTAATGGCAGCCACGTACACCTTAAGTGTGGACGGGGTAAGCCCCACAGTGAAGCGATCTTGGAGGATCTCCAGTACTGAAGCCACTGGGCAGTTAACTGGGTCCACCTCACGCTCCCTGCACCAAGTGGAAAATACGTTCCACTTTAAGCTGTACAACCTTCTCGTGGAAGGAGCCCTGGAACTGAGTATGGTCTCCACTACACCTGCCGACAGGCCAGCCTCTAAGTAATGAGCCCCCTCAGGGGCCAGACCCAAAGCTTCCACAGCTCTGGCTGGGGTGCACATTGTGCCCCTGCCTGAGACAGCAGGTCCCTCCTCAAAGGGATCTGCCATGGAGGACCTGCCAGCAGTGCTATGATGTCTGAGAACCATACTCGGGCCGGCCAGTACGGGGCTACTAGGAGTAGACTGATCCCGTCCTGCCGGACCCTCTCCAGAACTCCCGGGAGCAGAGCTATCGGGGGAAATGCATAGGAGGATCTGATGCGCCAATCTGCACAGAGGGCGAGACCTCAGACCCCCCTGATGGTTCAGGTACGCGACCACTGACATATTGTCGGAGCACACCAGAACATGATAACCAACATGATAACCCCTGAGATCTGTCAGGAAGCTCCTCAGAGCCCTGAACACAGCCAACATCTCCAGGCAATTTATATGCCATGAAAGATGAAGGTCCTGCCACAGACCCTGGGCAAAGCGGCCGTCCATGACCGCGCCCCAACCAGTGAGGGAGGCGTCTGTCGAAACGGATTTTGGGACAGAAACCAAGGTTTCTTCCATATTGATAGGGAACGAAGGCATCTGTGCGTAACCCTGATCATACGGAATGGATTCCCCTTCGGGGAAAACCCCTTGGCTTTCAGCCACCACTGCAGGGGTCTCATGTACAGCAGGCCAAAAGGTATTACGTTGGACGCAGCTGCCATGAGCCCCAGCAGTCTTTGAAACTGCTTTACTGTGATGTTGCGGCCTAGCTTTATGCTGGAGACCATCGCCCGTATGGACTCGGGAGCGTGCGGAGACATATGTGCCCGCATCGCCGCCGAAGTCCCATACCACTCCCAGGAACGTGGTCCTCTGGGAGGGCGTCAACACGCTCTTCTTCGTGTTGAGTCTCAACCCCAAGCTCTGAATATGGCCAAGGACGACATCTCGATGCCGAACTGCCATCTCTCGAGACTGGGCCAAAATGAGCCAGTCGTCGATATAGTTCAGTACACGGATGCCCTGGAGTCTCAGTGGAGCCAGAACTGCATCCATGCACTTGGTGAACGTGCGAGGGGAGAGAGCTAGGCCGAATGGAAGAACTCGATATTGGAACGCTTCGCCCCCGAAAGCAAACCTCAGGAACTTCCTGTGAGAAGGACTGATGGAAATGTGAAAGTAAGCGTCTTTTAGATCTATCGTGACAAACCAGTCCTCGGACCGAATTTGATTCACGATAATTGGTATTGTTAGCATCTTGAACCTGAACATCCTCAGAGACCGGTTCAAATACCTCAGATCTAAAATCGGACGCAGACCTCCGTCCTTTTTGGGAACTATAAAGTACCGGCTGTAGAACCCCGACTCCCTTTCTGGTGGAGTAACACGTTCTATGGCCTCCTTTACCAGCAGGGAGTGTACTTCCTGTTCCATAACCCGAGCCCGCTCTGGGACCACTGCCGTCCAGACCACCCCACTGAATCTTGGTGGGCTGTGGCCGAACTGCAGTCTGTACCCCCTTTCTACAGTGCGCAGGACCCATGGCGACACATGGTAGAAAAAATCTACCAAGGGAATCAGCCTCTCGAGGCTGACCTCGGGTGTTCCTTGAATACCGTTCTCGACCCCCTGAAGCGGCTGCCCGGCTGGGAGAGGTCGTGGACAATTTTCGGTGTGCGAACGCCATTGCTGCCTGCCCGAAACCCCTCGGGGCGGAAGAGGTAGCGCGCGTACGCTGGAAATCGATGTGGCTCGAAGCGTCATAGACGGCGGGATTACCACATCAATTTCCAACTTTCCCGGAGGGGACAGCCCTCAGAGGTCCTACCACGGCTAGGACCTCTTTCCCAAAGCCTTCTTAGCCTGAATGACGGCCCTCAGGTCGGCCTTCTGTTGAGCCGGCTTTGGGCGAGAACGCCGCCTCTGTTGCCAAGCTCCCTGGGGAGGGGCTCTAGAGGCGATGCTCTCCTTTTGTACCTGCCGGTACGAGGAGCTCGATAACGGCTGGGGCTGGTCGGTTTTAGGACCAGCCCCTTTAGACTTGGAGCGGCGAGGGATAAACTGCTGGAACGCCGCAGTCGCCTCTTCGCCTCCTAATACCTGTCGACAATCGTGTTGACAGCGTCGCCGAACAGGCCAGAAGGTGAAAGAGGAGCATCAAGGAGGAAAACCTTATCCTTCTCCTTGATGCCCGACAGATTTAGCCATAAATGCCTCTCCGTAGCCACCATAGCTGACATGGAGCGGCCCACAGCGCGGGCCGTCTCCTTGTTGACCCGGAGAGACAAATCTGTCGCTCTGCGGAGCTCAGCCACATCCTCAGGTGTGGGTCCCTCGCCTTCATCCAAGTCTTTTAATAGTTCGGCCTGGTATGCCTGCAATAATGCCATAGTATGCAGACATGCACCAGCCCAAGCTGCTGCCATATATGCCCTGCCCACCATCACCGATGTATCTCTACACGGCTTGGTGGCCAGCACCGGGGTTTTTAGGGAAGACGCCGCATCGTGAGAAAGATAACTGGCCAAAGCCTCCTCCACCCGCGGCATCCTCCCATAGCCATTCTCTCCCGCCCCCATGATATTACTATAATCCAACACTGTTGGATTAGAGAGGCGAGAGGAGTGTGGTCTGTTCCACGATTTACACAACTCGTTGTGTAAGTCTGGAAAAAATGGCAAACCCCGGTGTTGAGGTTGTGCTCTGTGCTGCAGGAAGCGCTCATCAAGCTTACTTTTAACTACTGTCGCTTCCTGCTTTTTTGATGGCCAGCTTATGTTTAATCTGGCCACCGCACGAGTCACAACCTCAACGAGCTCCTCATAAGCGGGCACGTGAGGTGACGAGTGAGCCTCAACGTCACCCGCCTCGATGCTGAGCACATCCACATCCTCAGATGCAGACAGCTCAAGCATCGGACCCTCTCCTCGTGCAAAAGAAGCCGCATCGCAGGCTTCTGCACTGGGAGGAAGGGCATCAGAACTGTCTGATAATGATTGGGAAAGTGCCTTAGCAGTCCCAATCTCACCAGCCAGTTCCCGTTGCGATCCCCACTAAGCCGCCGCGCCGCCTCGTCAAACACGGCCAGGCGGGAGCGCAGCACTCTGATGGGGAGTGCTTCACAGTGCTCGCAGTCAGCTCCCTTGAGAGTGTAACAGTGCTGCGCTCCCAAACAGTTCACACACATTGAGTGCGTGTCCCCACCCGTGAGATAACGAGGGCAGGGGTACACACACTTCTTGAACTGTTCTCTCGTCATTCTCATTCAAAAGATTTAAATCAAAAACACAGTCTCTCGTCTCTCATACACACACACACAGAGCATTTGCTGAAGAGCGAAAAAGCTAGCGCTATTGTAATGCGGCGTCCTTTTATACTTCCGGGTAGGTCATGACGTAGCACCAATCAGGATTGGTCTTAGTTTCATTCATGCTTCAGATGTGTCACGCTGTGGGCGTTCCCCAAAGAGTCGTTTTACGACGCAGTGGGAGTTCCCTCGAGAAGGGAACAATGGGAGAGGCGAGAAGGGAACAGGAGCAGGAAAGTATACCTTTAGCTGGGACTTGAATTCGTGCTGTCTGTGGTGCTGTTGGGCCTCAGTGTTGATGTGTTGTCCACACGGCTATGGCTCTGACAGAGCTTTGCCTAAGCTCAGGATACTAAGGGCTTATTATCTCTTATATGTCTCATTTAGGTATCAGCTTTGACTAAGTTTATGCAACTGGCACCAGAAGGCAAAGTAGTTCTTAAGTTACTATGCAATTAAGTAGTAGTTAACCAAAGGGCAATCAGTCTTACTTTTCCAATTCAAATTAAATATTACCAGGCTTGGGGGGATAATAATTCATGACTAACTGTTAAGACTACCCACATGAAAAAATACTAGTAGAGAGAGTATTAGAGGGTACCGGCTGTCACTTTTGATTGATTTATGACTGTCATAAAAATTCCTCCCCTCCCTCCCCTCCTCCCACTTTCGGACTGGACACCTGTTCTGGACACCTGTTTTGGCCACCTGTTTTATAGCCACTTGTTTTATGACTATCTGTTTTATTATCCTTCCCCCTACCAAAGGAATTTATGACTGTTTAGGGTTGTTTGTGTTTTCTAAACTAATCATAGAGTGTTAAAACAATGTGCTTGAAACTTTTAAAATGTGTGACATTGGAATAACAGTGACATGTATAAGATCAGGGAACAGTTTTTATTAAACAACGTTTGTATTTCACATACATTTGAGTTTTTGAGATGTTTAAAACATAAAAAATGACAACATTAAATACAAAAGCATGGTAGATGTTAAATGTTCAAGTAAATGTTTCCTAGACGATAATGCTTTTTGTTAAAAAGTACATGAAACGAATAATGTTCACTTACGCCGTTAAAGTTTTGTTCCTTAGACAAAACATTTTCTCATACGGAGTTCAGAGTAGACACATCCTCTCTCTTTGACTCTTGAAAGCTGAATGAGTTCTGAGAGGCTGCGTAAAGTCACCTCCCAGTCTCCGCCCCTAACACACCCCCTCAATGCAAAACAAAGTTTAAAAATAAATAAAAAAATAAAAGCCAAAGGAATAATATTAAGTTTTACACATTACAATTTAGTGTTAAAAGTTTATTTAGTTTATCCAAAAACAATAGTTTCTTACGGAGTTCAGGGTAAACACGTCCTCTCTCCCTGGTGATGAAAAGGTGAATGAGCTCTGAGAGGCTGCGTAAAGTCACCTCCCAGTCTCCGCCCCTAACACACCCCCTCAATGCAAAACAAAGGTTAAAAAATAAATTAAAATAAAAGCCAAACGAATAATATTAAGTTTTTCACATTACAAATTACTGTTAAAAGTTTATTTAGTTTAGCCAAAAACAATAGTTTCTACGGAGTTCAGGTAAACACGCCCTCTCTCTGGTGATGAAAAGGTGAATGAGTTCTGAGAGGCTGTGCGTAAACCCCGCGAGTCTCCGCCCCCGGACATGCCCCTCTCAGAGCTGAAGAATGCACCTGCCCCGCCTCTCAGCCCCTAACACACCCCCTCAATGCAAAACAAAGGTTAAAAATAAATACAAAAATAAAAGCCAAAGGAATAATATTAAGTTTTACACATTACAATTTAGTGTTAAAAGTTTATTTAGTTTAGCCAAAAACAATAGTTTCTTACGGAGTTCAGGGTAAACACGTCCTCTCTCTCTGGTGATGAAAAGGTGAATGAGTTCTGAGAGGCTGTGCGTAAACCCCGCGAGTCTCCGCCCCCGGACATGCCCCTCTCAGAGCTGAAGAATGCACCTGCCCCGCCTCTCAGCCCCTAACACACCCCCTCAATGCAAAACAAAGGTTAAAAATAAATACAAAAATAAAAGCCAAAGGAATAATGTTAAGTTTTTCACATTACAATTTAGTGTTAAAAGTTTATTTAGTTTATCCAAAAACAATAGTTTCTTACGGAGTTCAGGGTAAACACGTCCTCTCTCCCCAAAGGCTGGACCATTAATGAGTTCTGAGAGGCTGTGCGTAAACCGCGAGTCTCCGCCCCTAACACACCCCTCTCAGAGCTGAAGAATGCATCAGTTTAGAGCTCAATAATGGTAAATAACGGTTGATAATACTTATTTAGTTTTAACAGGTGTTGTTTAGTTCATTTAGTTATTTATTTGTTCTTAGCTCTTTCAAGACTAATTGTTTCAAGTCACACACACACACACACACACACACACACACACACACACACACACACACACACACACACACACACAAGCGCTGTGTAAGGTGAGCTCGTGCTGCGAACACATGCGGTGTCGGGGACAGACAGAGCTCAGCGTGTGGATAATTAATCTTCTCTTTGATATTCTACAATTGGTTTATAGCAAGGGTGGGGTGCCGGTCAGCGTTCAATGAACTTTGACAAGAGCCTGCCCAGAGTTCAGAATCATGATGCAGTTGTAATCTAAACACACACACACACACACACACACGCACACGTGCATGACCCCATGGTGATTTTTGCGCGGGTGAAAACAGCATTCTTAATCTTTGTATGTATTCCTTCATGAAAAGTATAAAATAGCCTATACAATATCTATCTTTATATAAAAACGATTACACGACATAGTAGGCTATATTACTTTAGGGTTGTTATAGAGTTTGTATATGGGTGGATGAAACAAACTCTAGAGAAACTGAAGGTATCAAGCGGCTATTGAAAATAATTTTAACAAGGTAGCCTATATTTTAACAATGAATATCGTCATATATAAATATATACATATATATATATATATATATATATATATATACATACATTTATTTTTCAGAACAGATCATTTAATGTCTCTGAGGTAGGTTACCTCATGGGGTTTTGCACTGGGATACAAACTGCGTCGGGAAAACTGATAAAGTTGTGATTGTCATTTACGATGGCGGATATCATGCAGAGCAAGAAACTTAAAAGGACTCATCCTATCTGATCTAGGTCAGCCAGGTCTACATGATATTGGAGTGAGGGGGTTCTAAAACTTTTATGACATTCACGAACACCCCCCCTCTCGTAAGAAAAACCTTTAAAATGTTAGACCTAAGTTAATAGCATTACAGCAAAAACTGCACGTCACACAAGATCGTCTTCTCAACGCTGGCACGATGGCTGCAAACAACAACAACAACAACAACAATGGTACAGAGTTTTTATTTTCTCTTTTTTTTGTAGCTGTTACTATCTAACCGTTTTTGCACATCATATACCCTGCACATATGATTCACGACTAATTATTGTGTTTTAACACTACAGATGCGTCTGAATACGACCTATATTTTGACGAGGGTCTTGAAATGATTCTGGACGAGCTATGTAAGAATTTTCTCAGCCTCTATTAAATTGTCATCGTAGAATATGTTTTAACGTTTGATGATTAAATATTTACAGTCAATGAGGCCCTTCTAGCCGGAGACGTTGTTCGAGACATTATTAACGGTAAGAATTGGCTACAACTCAGATCGTCACTGTATTTAAAAGGATACCTATTGTCGTCATAATAATAATAATAATAATATGCTTGTAATATTTCAGTAGAGGGAGGCATCCCTTCAGGTGTGTCCCCTAATGACGAATCAGACGCCGATTCGGACCGCGTCACTGAAGACGTCATCATCCCCCAACAAGTCTCTGACGGAGTCTGTCATTCGGGCTTATCCTGTGATGACTGTGCACCCTCAACATCAGCCAGAGGTTGCTACGCAGATTCCTTGCCGTCTACATCAGCGTCTTACGGGCACGGGAGAAGCGTGACGCTCACCGCCGAATCGCCGGCTGATACATCGGTGTCTACAGGTCGCTACGTGAAGCGCCTTAGAGATGTTTACGAGGACCGCTCATTCCTGACGCGAAACGTCTAAGGACGTCAGAAAATAACGGTGAGATATTAAACAGGGGTTGTAACATCATAATCTTTATCTAGCATAAGTGTATTTAATAAATATGTACTTATTTATTTATTTATTTTTTACAGAGCAAAATTATGACGAAAGAGGGCTGGAATTATTCATGAGTTCCCAGATCGATGCGTGGAATAACGCCGAATTTACGGACTCTGCGGAATCGAGTTCCGACGAGAGCGACGCAGGACCCCCGAGGGAAATTCAACCGCTTTTCAACGAACGGGATCTCCACAGGCTTTCTTACGATACATTACGCCGTGCGAATCGTAATTTTGAGCTCATTTTAGATATCTTCGGTGGATTGTTAACCTATCAAGATGTTCAGGGGATCGTGTCGTGGCTCGCAAAGCGATGTTATCGCTAATCTACAGGCCATAATTGCCATTCAACAACAACATACCATCGCCCTACAACACGCCGCTGAATTTTGGAGAACCAGTCATGAACAGATCATTTTGGAAAATCATCGATTGCACAACGAGCTGGCAGGTGTCTCCGGCTCTTTAAACGAAGTAAGAGACCAGCAACAGCTTACCGTAATAACTTTGTCGTTATTTAGTGAAAGAATGAATATTATCCAAAGAATGCTGACCGAATTGTATGATGTTGTAATGAGTGATAGAAGAAGACGGTGATTATTTTGTGAAAAAAAAAATCCCACCCTGACTAATCTACTGATATAATTTGATGTATTTGTTATAATTTCCTCATTTATTTTTTCACTGTATTTGACGGTATTCAATGATTTGTTGCTGATTAATTTGTTTTACTGACATTTCTGTGTTATGCGATAAGCGTCATTTGTGTATTGCGGTGACTCTATTTTGTTATGTGGAAAAAACTTTGTGGAACACCCGCTTGTATTTTTAATAAATAAAAAACTAAACAAATAAAAAATAAAAAGCAACACAATGGCCTCTAAAAGATGTCACGATGATTTACACAGTCAAAACGAGGAAGATGGTAGTGATGGTGAGCCAGCATCCTCAAGAATTAATTTGATTGAACTGATTAATCATCAGCTGCGTGTGTTAGCCCCCTAATGATGTTAATATATCTGAGGCTTTAAGAGATCTCATTAACAATCAACAACCATGGCTAGACTTGACTACACAACAACATGGTAATAATAATAATTATGATATGGTGCATAACGATGATGCTGGTAATGCTAATAATAATGAACAGATCGGTGGTGCAACCCCGACAATTTATGACGCAACATCGTCTAATTTTGGGTTAGACAGCAATGAGGTCCGTAGACTAATCACTGAAGGGGAGACCGCTGGACCGTTTACAATAACGACGCGTCCAAGATTCAACGGTTTAGAAATTCACAGAACTTTGGACTTCCGTGAAATAGCTACTTCAGACCTAGCAGCGTACAATATTCTGCTAAATTCTCTATTACACGAAATAGTGGCATTCTCCAGAATGATGGCAGGCGATACTGGATATATCAATATCTCGCTAACAGGCCCCAATCTACCCACAGCTATTAATGCGGTTTTAACTCCTGAAAATAATCACAATGCCGATCTATTCATAGATCAGATTGAACGGGCGGTACAGAGTAATAAGGAACTTTCAAACGATACTCAAATGAATTTGAGAGTTGCAGTTGCGATGGATAAACAGGGCGGCGGACATAGGCAATTGACAGATCTAGCAATCAGTGAGACGATCAAAAAAAAAAAATGTGGTTATTCTGTCCTGTTAATATACGAGACAACATGTGTTTTAGTTACTGCCTACCCCATTTCATGAGTCCTAATTCTAGCGGTCAGGACCTGGAGAAGATAGCCTATGATATACACACTAGGTCCGGCTATGCACCGCAAACCAGAATAGGTTTTAATGATATCGCTGTTTTCGAAGCGCAACTGGACCTGAAAATAGTTGTTTTTCATAGAGACTGCTCAGGAAAAATTTAAGTATATAAAAACACCAACGAGATACATCCAAAGACGGCTCATCTTTTTATCCACGAGTCACACTACTATCTAATCAAAAACCTCAAAGCGTTTATCGGCACTAGTTACGTATGCGAGTTTTGCTACAAAGGGTTCAACGACCTTAGATGCCATAAGTGTAAATACGCGTGTGATGTCTGTCTAGACTTAACTTGTCACACACATCCAAAAAACAGTTTGCGATGCGATGATTGCAAGAGATTTTGCAGATCTATGTATTGCTACGAGGCCCATAAACAGCCTAGGGTAGCCGGCGAGAGACCACAGTGCGATGTGATAAAATATTGCGACAAATGCAGTATGAATTACAGAATGACGAGGGCCGCTGATAAAAGCAGGCCACACCAGTGTCCGCCGGTGCGCTGCGTGCATTGTCAAGCATTTTTAACAGGGTCGGGGGAACATGAGTGTTACATACAGCCTGGCAAGCAAGACGAAATTGACGACAAATACGTCTATTATGATTTTGAAACGATGTACACGGGTGGGAAACACGTGGCAAATTATGTATGTGCCATAACACATAGCGGTGACGAGTTTACAGCTGGAGGCGTGGATTGTGTGGCTCGTCTAGTCAGGCACTTTAGGCGACCGAAATACGCTAATTACACATTTCTGGCCCACAACGCTTCAGGCTTTGACTCGTACATACTGCTGGAGTATTTCATAAATGAAGGTCTACCACCGAAAATCATAATGCAGGGGTGTAGGATAATTTATATGTATGATACTACTTTTCATCAGAGATACATAGACACGTTCAGTTATCTGCCTATGGCTTTGAGTAAGATACCCACAGCGCTGCAGCTAGCGGTGAGCGGCAAAGGATTCTTTCCACACAGATTCAATAGACCTGAAAACATTGATTATATAGGACCATACCCATCTAAAGAGCTTTATGGGTATGACACGATGAGCACAGCTGATAGGTCCATTTTTGACACATGGTTCCAAAGTGTGCAGGATGGCGTATTTAACTTCAAAAAGGAGCTAGACTTTTATGGTCGTAATGACGTAATCATTCTGCGTCAGGCATGTATAACATTTCGGGAGGAATTCATCAAGTGCACAAAAATCGATCCTTTTAAATGTTTGACTCTGGCCAGCACATGCATGAAAGTGTTCAAGTCTAATTTCCTGACCCGAGACACGCTAGCGTTAACTCATAATAACGCGTACGTCAATCAGTTCAAGACATACTCCAATGCATCTATACAGTGGCTGGAGTACATTAAAGAACGTGAAAATGTAGCTATGCAACATGCCCTTAACTACGGGGAGGTCAATTTTGGTCCCTACTACGTTGACGGGTATTATGAGAATCTGAATAGTGAGAAAATAGCACTAGAATATCTAGGCTGCTTTTTCCACGAACATAGTTGCCGTTTTAATCCTAACGATTTGAATCCTGTATCAAAAGTACTTTTTGGTGATCTCAGGAGATAGTCTGATAACAAGATCAATGCTCTGCGTCACGTCTACTCATTACGAGTGGTTTCTATCTGGGAATGTGAGTGGGTGCGTACGAAACAGTGTGACCCTGACGTCATGGCATTTATGGCTACTTATAAGACACCTGAGAGGCTGAAGCCGCGTGATGCTCTTTATGGTGATCGCACGAATGCTATTAAACTCTATCACAAAACCGCAGAGGGAGAACGCATCGATTATTATGACTTCACATCTCTGTATCCATATGTGCAGTCACACAGAACATACCCTGTAGGTCACCCGAAAATTATATTCAAGGATTTTGATCCGGTCGAGAATTATTTTGGTCTAATCCAGGCAAAAGTGCTTCCACCTCGAGGACTCTTTCACCCCGTGCTGCCTTACAGATGCGCAAAATAATTAATGTTTCCGCTCTGTCGAACATGTGCGGAGGGAGAGATTCACGAACAATGTCACCACACTGATGAGCAAAGAATTCTGTACGGCTGTTGGGTTAGTGTCGAGTTGGTACGGGCTATTAAGCACGGCTATGTTATTGTGAAAATCGATGAGGTCTGGCATTTTCCTGAGACGTCAGATAATCTATTCACTGACTATGTTAAAACATTTCTCAAATCCAAACAGGAATCGTCAGGATTCCCTTAGTCACGGATGATGATAAGCAAACATACATCAAGGATTATCTTGAAAAAGAGGGTGTTGAACTTGACATCGATAAAATTGCTCACAATCCAGCAAAAAGAACGATATCGAAATTAATCTTAAATTTGTTGTGGGGACGCTTCTCCTTGCGTGAGAATCAATCAACATCAGAGTTCTTGACAGAACCTGTAGAGTTTGCACGATACATTTTTGGATCAGGTCGTGTAATAAAACATTTTTCGTTTGTTTCAGATTCTATCGCACTGGTTCAATGGTCATACGCTGAACAGGACGAGTGTCGGACGCTAGTGAGACGTTAATGTGTTTATCGGTGCATTCACGACCGCGTATGCTCGTTTGGAGCTTTATGATCTGCTGGATAAATTAGGTGAACGTGTCCTATACACAGACACCGACTCGGTAGTCTTTATATCAAAAAACGGCGACTGGTTTCCCGAAACAGGTCCATATCTGGGGGGGCTCACGAGCGAATTAGAAACCCATGACTTCATCCTGGAGTTCTGCTCTTCAGGACCAAAATCTTACGGATATCGAACTGCAAAAGGTAATGTCTGTCTCAAATCTAAAGGCATCACCCTCAATGCAGAGAATGCTAAAATAGTCACTTTACAGAGCCTGATAGGCCTAGTCCAGGGCTATGTGAAATCACGTGACGTCACACACCTGTTAGCTACTACCGAGGCCATTGTAAGAAATAAGAGAAATTTCACGCTTCACAATAGATCACTTGTAAAAAGCTTTAGAGTTGTGTACAACAAGCGTGTGCTCCTCTCTTATTATTCCACACTTCCTTATGGATTCTAGCAATATTCTGAATCATTGTAACGTGGATGAAACAGATGATTTTGACTTTAGATTGCACCATCCCTTTGCCGCTGTAATTTCCGGCCCAAGTAACAGTGGGAAAACGTATTTAGTAAAAACATTGATGTATAATTCAGAAAAAATGTGTACTGTAAAATTTGACAATTTTGTCTACATCTACAGTTGTTGGCAACCGCTTTATGATGAATTGATGCATGTGTTTGATATTAAATTTATTGAGGGTATACCCAAATCCTTGAATGATGAGAATTTATTTCCTCGCTATAAGAATTCACTACTACTCCTTGATGACGTAATGGACCACGCCTCTTCGAACACCGAAGTTCAACAAGCTTTTACGCAGTACACCCATCATAATTCTATAAGCACAATATTAATAATTCAAAATCTCTTCTTCCAGGGGTAAGTCTACCAGAACAATAAGTCTCAATACAAATTATTTAATTATTTTTAAAAATACTAGAGATAAACAACAAATTGGGATTTTGGGTAGACAAATGTTCCCCGGAGACGCTAAATTCTTCATTGAAGCCTACCAGGATGCTACAAGCATCCCCTACGGGTACTTGCTGGTGGATTATAAAGCAAACACCCCAGAAAGATTTAGACTCAGAACAGATCTGCTCTCTGACCATCCTGTGGTATACGTTAAAAAAAGGAGGAAGGAACCATGAGTTTGAGACTATCCAGAAATTTGCCTCTTTTAAAGTTGTTATACAAGGGCACTCCGAAGCAAAGACAGCTTATTTTACAGACGGCGTCTGACGAATTCATACTGGCTCTCTGTGAATTGTCTCTTAACGTCCTTCACGGCATAATACCACTGACGAATAATCAACACAGGAGTTTAAAAAAGAGAAAGACTGAAATAAAATATGTGGCTAATAAAAAGATTAATGTTAAGAGAAAGAGACGCATGATTAACCAAAGAGGTGGATTTCTCCTACCCCTTTTAAGTGTAGCCATACCATTTGTTACCAGTCTGATAACGTCTAGACAGTGACGAGTAGGCTAAGGAATATGCAGAAAAAATGTACCTCGTACCGAAACATCAATTGGACAGATTGAGAATGGGTCTCCCGCGTGAAACTATTCATAAATCTGTTGAGGACGGCTTGGACATAACAATAAGGGACATATTGCAGAGGCGTGATCTGGGAGCGCACGAAAAAGCTAAGCTTTACACTAACGCATTGCAGAGATTTTTGGCCTTGGTGAAGCAAAGCGACGCAGAGAGTAGCTCGTTAACCCTTACACTGCCTCAACACGATCCATCCTATGGTGACGCGCCTGTCACAGAGGAAGCTGTCCCTAATAGGATCGACGGTATTGACGGGGTGACGGATGATGACGTCGTAAACGAGGTGTTAAACAATGTTCCCCAAAGGAGTTTAAAAAATATCAAATACATTCTGGATAAGATGTCTAAAGCAAAACAGGTATCTTCATGGACAGACTCTGGAGAATTTCTGTTTAAAGGAAAGCCCATTGCCGGGTTACACATGCTTGATCTGTTGAAAAGCATAACAAGACCTCACATGATACGTGACGACCGTAGACCCGTAGGATGGCCTGAGTTTCTGGAGGCTTTTGCTGGATTAAACATTCCTTTCTCAACTATAAGTAATCAGCATGTTAAACGTATGATCAAATCTTTTAAAAGAAAGCCATCTATGGATAGCGATGCTAGAGTTTCATCCGCACAAGTGAAAAAGCGCAAGGTCAAAAAACCACCATACCCCCTTTCACCATCAGCATCCCGGTCTGACATTTCGGATGACAATGTATTTAATTCGCCTATATTGGACGCAAATCAGTGGTTAGCTTTTTAAATACGTCCGTATGTTCACTTATATTTACTTTATTACTTTTTTATTTTCTATTTTAAAATGATGTATACAATGATTACTTGTTTTAAATGCTGTATACAATGATTACTGTTTTTTTTTTTAAATGATGTATACAATGATTGCTGTTTTAAATGTGTATCAATAAAAAGAAGCGTAAAAAGCTGTTTCTGTTTATGAATCCTTTATTTGTTTCACACATCCGCACATTCACATGCACATGATAAATTAACATTTCTCCAGTCTGCACACACTGAACACACTTAAATTATTTACCACTGCACAGAACAGGCTTCAATTTTTTCACAAAAAGAGATACCATCAAGTCATTTTTAATTAGATCATCATGATACAATTTCATAACATCTTCATAATTACAACCTCTTGATATGTGATACAGAAAAACACACAATGTTGTCCACAAACGTCCGATGCGTAATCTTGAACTTGTTTGTTAGAGTACTGAACATGCCTAGAGTTGTTTTTTAGAAAGTCTTGAAAGGATGATGGAAAGCGCTCCGCATCTGGTTTGTTACCGAAGCTGTCAAAAAAGCAGCTGACGCCATCTCTGTTTAGATATACACAAACCCAGTGTTCGCCCGACTTGTTTGAGGGCTCGGTGTTTGCTATAAAATAGCACGGCAAGTCCATTAATGGCTCTTTGGGGAGATGGTCACATGGGAGCACACCTAAAAAATGTGCGTTACATGAGATTTTCTCCATGACCCCTGTCAGCTGTATCGTATTCATTTCACGTCACTCAGTAGTATTCGGCATGCACCTGTCTTCTGTTGGAAATTCCGATGATGGAATCGAAGACGGAATAAATTATGATATTAGCGGTGTGCGTGAGAGGCTCTCGAAACCGGGCTTCTAATCTGATGTTACCTGTTTTAATAAGAGACACGTGCTGACCGCAGGACTCATCTGGGGTCAAGTTAAATGCATAGAGTGTATATCCGTTGAGGAAGTCTTCCCGGTCTATAGACATTGACTGGTTCTTGAGATGTTTACCGGTAGCTAGGAATAGTTGATAAAATTCCCTAACAGCTGCGCCGTCGCCGTACTTGGGTTGGAACGGGCGGGCCGGTATGGAGACGCCGTCCTGGCAAAGAATTAAGAATTCAAGCTGGAAATGTTTAAAGGCAAAGGGGTTTTTGTCATAGGCACCTGTAAAAGCTGAATTATCTGCCATCGCTAGGATGATAGATTTGGGTAGTGTCCCGAGAAAGAGATTTTCCTGATTATACACTTGTGCACCAGCGGGTATGGAAAAATTCTTCACACACACTCACTCTATGGGATACTTAGCTGTGGTGGACAGGAGCGCTTGTGCGTGACCTAGCCGCACAGCCGGTGAAACCGTCACTTTTTTCACAAAAAGAGATGCTGATAAAATATTAAGTTTATAAGCAACGGCGTCACTTCTCATCAGACAAAATTCATCTTTTGCTCTGGTCATACGAATCTTTATGTCGACTCCGTTTAGCAATAATTTCTCCTGAAAGAACATATCACTATGAATAGGGGCCAGTAATTGTACGACCTTACTCGCGCTAGTGTATGCAGCCCTCTTTGTCAGCCCCGCATTTGTCCCCGCGGGGTCAGCTATGTGTCACATGCCTGTCCTGTCTTGTGTGCACATGTGGGTTTTGTTAGTGTGGCCATGTGCCTCTGTCATTGTCAGATCCCACCCCTTGTTATCTATTGGTTTAATTTGCCCCACCTGTGTTTGCCTCATTCCCTGCTTGATTTCTCCCCTTTATAAGTTCCTGTGTGTTTGCAGTCCTTGTCGGATCGTTGTCTTGTCTACGTCTCCCAGTTCCCCGTGTCGGTATGTTCTTGTCTTTTCTAGTTTATGTATTTTTCCCCCTCGTGGGTTTTGTTTTGTATTTTGTTTGTTTTATTTTTATAATAAAATTCATTTCTGCACTTGAGTCCTCGCACCTGTTTGTCCCTTGTTTAAACGTAACAGAACGATCCGACCGAGCCGACGGACCCTGAGCCGACGGACCCTGAGTCCCGGTGGATCGTGTCCCGATGGTCCCAGTCCCGGTGGATCGTGTCCCGGTGGTCCCAGTCCCGGTGGATCGCGTTCCAGTGGTCCCAGTCCCGGTGGATCGTGTTCCGGTGGTCCCAGTCCCGGTGGATCGTGTGCCGATGGTCCCAGTTCCGGTGGTCCCAGTCCCGGTGGGTCGTGTTCCGGTGGTCCCTGTGCCGGTGGATCGTGTTCCGGTGGTCCCAGTCCCGGTGGATCGTGTGCCGGTGGTCCCAGTTCCGGTGGTCCCAGTCCCGGTGGGTCGTGTTCCGGTGGTCCCTGTGCCGGTGGATCGTGTTCCGGTGGTCCCTGTGCCGGTGGATCGTGTTCCGGTGGTCCCTGTGCCGGTGGATCGTGTTCCGGTGGTCCCTGTGCCGGTGGATTGTGTTCCGGTGGTCCCAGTCCCGGTGGATCGTGTTCCGGGGAGTCCTGATCCGGTGGTCCCGAGTCCGGACATGGCCTGGAGGGATACTTTATGGTGGCCTTCTGGAGGGCTTGGGAGAAGCACAGGACTTTCTCCGAGCCCCCAGAGGCAGTCCCGGTGGTCCCAGTCCCGGTGGTCCCAGTCCCGGTGGTCCCAGTCCCGGTGGTCCCAGTCCCGGTGGTCCCTATTCCGGTGGACCCTGTGCCGGTGGACCCTGTGCCGGTGGACCCTGAGCCGGGCGGTCCGTTTCCGCGGACCCTGAGCCGGGCGGTCCTGCGTTTCCGGCGGACCCTGAGCCGGGCGGTCCCGCTTCCGCGGACTCCTGAGCCGGGCGGTCCCGTTTCAGCGGACCCTGAGCCGGGCGGTCCCGCTTCGGCGGACCCTGAGCCGGGCGGTCCAGTTTCCGGCGGACCCTGAGCCGGCGGACCCGCTTTCCGGCGGACACTGTGCTGGATGTGCCGCCCCGGCCGCCTGAACCCTGTTGGCCGCCCCGGCCGCCTGAACCCTGTTGGCCATCCCGGCCGCCTGATCTCTGCTGGCCGCCCCGGCCGCCTGAACTATGCTGGCCACTCCGGCTCCCCCGGCCGCCTGAACTCTGCTGGCCACCCAGCCCCTGGCTGCCTGAACTCTGCTGGCCCGGCCGCCTGAACCCTGCTGGCCGCCCCGGCAGCCTGAACTCTGCTGGCCGCCCCGGCAGCCTGAACTCTGCAGTCCGCCCGGCAGCCTGAACTCTGCAGTCCGCCCCGGCAGCCGGAACTCTGCCGGCCACTCCGGCTCCCCCGGCCGCCTGAACTCTGTTGGCCACTCCGACCGACCCGGCCACCTGAACTCTACTGGCCATCCCGGCCACCTGAACTCTGCTGGCCATCCCGGCCACCTGATCTCTGCTGGCCGCCCCGGCCGCCTGAACTATGCTGGCCACTCCAGCTCCCCCGGCCGCCTGAACTCTGCTGGCCACTCCGGCCCCCCCGGCCGCCCGAACTCTTTGTGTTCCCTGTCCCTCCCTTTTTTCCCCTTCCTTATCTGTTTCTCCCAGGTCTGTCCCTCCCGTCCCGCCCTGGTGTCCCTCCCGTCCCGCCCGCCCTGGTCTGTCTCTCCCCTCTCCTGGTCTGTCCTTCCGTCCCTCCCTGGTCTGTCCCTCCCGTCCCTCCCTGGTCTGTCCCTCCCGTCCGCCCCTTGTCTGTCCCTCCCGTCCCGCCCTTGTCTGTCCCTCCGTCCCGCCCTTGTCTGTCCCTCCGTCCCGCCCTTGTCTGTCCCTCCCGTCCCGCCCTGGTCTGTCCCTCCCGTCCCTCCCCTCCCTCCCTGGTCTGTCCTTCCCCTCCCTCCCTGGTCTGTCCTTCCCCTCCCTCCCTGGTCTGTCCTTCCCGTCCCTCCTGGTCTGTCCCTCCCGTCCCTCCTGGTCTGTCCCTCCCGTCCCTCCTGGTCTGTCCCTCCCGTCCCTCCCTGGTCTGTCCCTCCCGTCCCTCCCTGGTCTGTCCCTCCCGTCCCTCCTGGTCTGTCCCTCCCGTCCCTCCCTGGTCTGTCCCTCCCGTCCCTCCCTGGTCTGTCCCTCCCGTCCCTCCCTGGTCTGTCCCTCCCGTCCCTCCCTGGTCTGTCCCTGCCGTGCCGCCCTGGTCTGTCCCTCCCGTGCCGCCCTGGTCTGTCCCTCCCGTGCCGCCCTGGTCTGTCCCTCCCGTCCCGCCCTGGTCTGTCCCTCCCGTCCCTCCCCTCCCTCCCTGGTCTGTCCTTCCCCTCCCTCCCTGGTCTGTCCTTCCCCTCCCTCCCTGGTCTGTCCTTCCGTCCCTCCTGGTCTGTCCTCCCTCCTGGTCTGTCCCTCCCGTCCCTCCTGGTCTGTCCCTCCCGTCCCTCCCTGGTCTGTCCCTCCCGTCCCTCCCTGGTCTGTCCCTCCCGTCCCTCCCTGGTCTGTCCCTCCCGTCCCTCCCTGGTCTGTCCCTCCCGTCCCGCCCCTGGTCTGTCCCTCCCGTGCCGCCCTGGTCTGTCCCTCCCGTGCCGCCCTGGTCTGTCCCTCCCGTGCCGCCCTGGTCTGTCCCTCCCGTGCCGCCCAGGTCTGTCCCTCCCGTGCCGCCCTGGTCTGTCCCTCCCATGCCCCTCTGGTCTGTCCCTCCGTCCTAGTGGAGCGTCTGGTAGCCGCTCCAAGGAGGGTAATGTCACATGCCTGTCCTGTCTTGTGTGCACATGTGGGTTTTGTTAGTGTGGCCATGTGCCTCTGTCATTGTCAGATCCCACCCCCTTGTTATCTCGTTATTGGTTTAATTTGCCCCACCTGTGTTTGCCTCATTCCCTGCTTGATTTCTCCCCTTTATAAGTTCCTGTGTGTTTGCAGTCCTTGTCGGATCGTTGTCTTGTCTACGTCTCCCAGTTCCCCGTGTCGGTATGTTCTTGTCTTTTCTAGTTTATGTATTTTTCCCCCTCGTGGGTTTTGTTTTGTATTTTGTTTGTTTTATTTTTATAATAAAATTCATTTCTGCACTTGAGTCCTCGCACCTGTTTGTCCCTTGTTTAAACGTAACACTATGTCCATGTGTCCAGCTTTATCTTTGTAAAAAAGACCTGCTGAAAAGTTACTCTCCAGAGTATCTTTTCCATAATTCATGAGAGCCTCTATGATACATCTGTAAGGGTATGTATTAGAACTTTGTGAAACTAGACGGTCACCTAGAGAGACGTCAACCTGTGAAAATATACACGCTCCAGGATAATTTATCAGGCCAACAGGTGTACCGGCAGCGATTGGTGACCCGTCCGGATTGGTAATCTTGAGCCGTGTATACAACAACGTATTATTCAGATCTGTGTAATCCTCGCCGGTCCCAGCGATGAAAAACTCTAAAGGAGAAGTATCAGTAATAGCCGATAGCGGGGGTATTTCCACATAGGTGTTCTTTTCGATAGCCGTCTGCGTAAAGGGGACTGTAAAAAGGTCTAACTCTGACTTTATGCATTCATCCGACATACAATGTAGCAGAGCCATGCTTTAGAAAATAGTGTTTGTACGTCTTTTAGTTCTGGTAGTTTTTTTCACCCGCTTCACACGTCGACTCCGAGGTCTCTTGGCAACTGAGCGTTTTCTGCTTGTGCTCCTGGCCTTCTTCTTCACACGATGGCCACTCCCCCTTCTCACCCGAATCCCCGGAGGTCTATAGCTTCTACGACTCATAACCATCAATCCGTTGCCGTCCTGACCATTATTATTATTATTATTATTATTACCGTTATAAGATTTTGTCAGCGCCGTAGTAACAACATCACTGAATATATTTTTCGCAGCCATTTTTAAATGAGGTTTAGCTATACTGAAACCCCTTTTAAAGAATGGTAGGGCCGCACGAAAAAATGTCTTGAAGATGCCGCCAAAACCTCCCCCCTGCATCGAATTTGCGCCAATAAAACCTGGAAGCCCACTACCCGCTTGGGATCGATAATATTCAACATATCGATCAGGGTCAGTTCTGTAGGGCGTGAGATGAGCCATGTAAAACAGGTGCTGTTTCACAGGTCTGAAGTGAAGCTTGGTAACCACTTTCCCGTACGTGAATCGCACGTCTTGATTTTGATCGTCTTTAACTTCAATCGTAATCTCTGTGATGTGGCTTTTATTAAGCCGTACGTAGTGAGCCTTGTCGTATCTAGTACTGACTATCTTGTTAGGTTCGCCGTCTATATGTACTGTGCTTAATAAGGGCACGCATTATCGTCACCGACTGACTGATAATCGATAATGTCTGTGTACAGATATAACGTGTAAAATCCACCCCTTATGTCTGATTGGTACGGCGAATACGCTATAGTCGTAGATCTGGGGTCCTGATCTTCACGGGATGGGGGCGCTGTCTCTATAGAAACCCCTGGCTGTAATCCCAGGATGATGGCCAGCTTTCCATAAAACGTTAATGACGTTCTCTGAGGTGATTTTAGAAAAACCTTATTCTTTATATGGTCGTAGCCGAGGTGTACACGTGGGGGGAGAGACGCATTTATTTCCCTGAGCAAAAATGGTACATCTTCGTAATATCCAAGCTTTAAGCTATTACGCAACACAGGTATTGTTTGTGCTTTATTGTCAATGTGTATATTAATACCATCACTCACGTTATAATATTCATCAACAGTCTGCGGTGGTTTTTGGTCGCAGCTGATAATAAAGACTGCATCCTCTTCATTAAACGTGTACCACGATATGGGGTATTCAAATTCAACCAGAGCAACCTCCCATGGACCCTTCAGATGTATAGTTTTACCCAGTCTGGTTCTGTAATTAGATATGGTGTTTTCGGGATAGACTATCCTCGAGGCATTGCATGGTAATGTAATGTAGAAGCCCTCCTCATGATGATGATGATGATGATGATGACGACGATGATTTTTCTTCAGAAATGACAAGTGTCTCACAAACTCTAAGTCCTTAAGGGTTTTTGTAAATCAATCACCTGCTTTTCAGGCACCCAGGAGTTGAATTTTGGCCCCCACCCCCACCACTTGACCAGCGCATACATAGTCTTTCCCTTACGTCGTCTATCTAAAATATTTTCTATTTTGAATGATTTATCATCACTCACAATAATTTTCTGTAGCTCTTCTTTATAAAAACAGCCGTCAATAATCTCCCCGTCGTAGTCTTGTATCTTGTATACGGGTGGTTGTCTTGGCACACATGCTGCTATTGTAAAATACTCATCAGTATAATTCTGCATATAGCCTTTAGAGAATACATTTCTGACTTTAGACACTCTGACAACATCACCTATCTTATAAGTAAAGACAGGTGTCTCTTTATGTAGCTTCCCGTACAGGTTGTTATACACAACCGTCTCATTTTCTTTATGAACGTCAATCGGTCTCATTCGTATGGATTTGTGATAACTACAGTTATAACCCTCTGCCAGATCTTGCAAGATATCACAGTAACAATGGGAATTGATGGCTGTTAAATGTCTCCACATACGGCCTTTTAGAGTTCTGTTAAACCTTTCGACCACGCACGCTTTTAAATCACTGGCCGTGGTAAAATGATGTATGTTATGCTTTTTCATTAATTCCTGGAAATGCTTATTTAGGAACTCCTTCCCCATATCTGTTTGGAGCTTTTCAGGTATTCGTTTTTCTCTTAATATTGATTCAAACACCTTAGTCACCTCCTGTCCCGTCTTATTCTTCAAAGGGGCGCACCCATGCATATTTGCTAAATACATCTATACAGGTTAGTAGGAATTTGATATTATCGTTGTCCTTTGAATATGCAGACATATCAACCAGATCCGCTTGAAACTGTACATCTTTTCCATACACCACCACTCTGTTTCGCTTATATTTTATAGGCGCTGTCCGATGTTATGTATATGTATCTTGACTGGCCAGCCAGTCGGTCACCTCCTTATCTTTCAGACGCACGCCATATTCTTGTAATACTGTTTGTTTTAATCTGTTTTTTACCACCCAAACCCCCTGGGCTTGACGGATTGTAATATACTTTTTTCATGAGCTCAGCCATGTCGTCTCTCTCTCACGGCGTTTCACGAAATAATGATCAGATGAGCAGTGCCATACACATTTTTATTTCCAGAATATAAAAGTACACGTTTACAAACAGACAAGGACAAATTATATGTCGTCCAGATAAAAAAGAAATTTTACACAGATTGCATAATTTTTCTCCAGCATGTATGCAACCAATGTGTCAATAATTTTGCACACATCGGCAGGTTCATTTCTTGTCATGAGAGCTACACATACGTCTGTTACATAAGTACAAAGGCATAATATGTTGCCTATTTTTAAGGACTCTTTACATTCAGGCATCATTTCGAGAATATGTTTTATAGTTATGCACGGCCTATCGTGACAGACGATAGACGTGTTTATCACATCATTCCATTCATTCGACAATCTCCTCACAGCATTCATTTGATTCTTTAATTTCAACAATCGTTTACAGATACATACATCGCTGTCTGTTACATTGTTAACGATCTTGTGCAACAAATTTGATATTTCACACCTGACCCGTTGTTTAAAGAAATATTTAGACAGACAGGTAAAACAGAGAAGGTTGCCCATCCCAGAATCAGCAGACAGAATCAGCAGCAGCAACACCAGCACTATCTGTCTCTGTGGCTAACTTCTAGCAATCAACGGCATTGTAAATCACTTCCTCATGGCTTTCATCCACAAGCTTCTGTCTCATAGAGGCCAGTTCTTCGACAATGTAGATCTCATCTCTGAGGTCACACAAGACAGATTCAACAGCTCCCTGGATTCTTTGCAGATGAGGCGTTAGACCGAACGGCTTCAGCATATTTGCTAAAATTTTTTTTAGCTCAGGCTTGAGAAGTTTTTGACTGATCTCGTCGTAACAGCCATAAAAATAATAAGGAGCAGGTTTAAACAGGCATGAGTGTCTTGTTTGTGAAGGATGATCCACTACACAGCCTTCACACTCTTTTTTCATTCGTTTATCGATCAGGTGCTCCAGGATGACGGTGACGATAGCTTTAATGAGCTTGTGACCCGTCACGCCTATGCAGCCATCCACATCATCGCTGGGGGAGTCAGAAATCTTGCCGATGGAACCCAGAGGCCCGTGGTTTGCCCGTGGTTATGATAACCAAGCTCTGTGCAGAACGAGGTCAACCAGGCGTTGCATTTTTGATGACACCCGTCCGTTGATGATGATGATGATGATACTTCAGTGTTGAATGGGGTGGTTTCGCTTTCCAGAGACATGCTGCGTGAATGCTGTAGAGTCTTCTTCTGCGGTAGGTATTTAATGCTTGTAGAATGTGGGCGGAGCTACATGTGCACCACGCCTCCTAGTGACGCACCATTCAGGATGGAAGAGCTTAACTTTGATGCTGTTGTATCGTTCATACGCATCACACCACTTAAACATTTTGTCTATTTTAAAAAATATATCTTCCAGCACAGGCACATCTTTCCACTGAAACATAAATTTAATGTCATAGTATTTGAGATGATCGGCCTCAGATATAGGCCATGAACATTCAGGCAGACCCTTCCCAAAATCACTACTGAGAATGTACACGTAATCTTCGGGGTACTTGTTAACGTGATCTGCAAGCAATCTGAATCTCGTACCCATCGTCAACCCACTCCACTCGGCTATGAACAGTGGATCGTCCCCGCCATCTTTCAAATCGTGCCACACATGCGTGTAAAACAGAATCCATTCTTTTTCTGCGAAAACCAGATCCGGGTCATCCGTTGTATTCGTTGTAAATCTTTCATCATTGTCCACATTGATCAGTCTGACCTCTCTTGCGCTTTTGTTAAAATTGTACGTGCACACACGAGTACCTGCCAGATGAAAATCATATCTGACATCCTCCAGTGGCTCGTGGAGAAATTTGGACAGGCAGGACCCGTGTTTCTTCCTAGGAGCTAGAGTCAGGTGCGCCATTGCATCATCGATGGTTCTCTCAGGAGTTTTAGGCTCTGAACTCTCGGCCATTGTACCAGATTAGTCTCCGTTTGTAAAAATAGATTGCAAGCGATGCTCTGTGGTAGACTAGCAATTTAATTCCCCCCCCTTTTTAACAGCGCGTTGCGGCTGGGCGGGGGCAGGTGCATTCTTCAGCTCTGAGAGGGGTGTGTTAGGGGCGGAGACTCGCGGGTTTACGCACAGCCTCTCAGAACTCATTAATGGTCCAGCCTTTGGGGAGAGCTAGATTATTGTAATGCTCTACTGGGTGGTTGCTCTGCTCGCCTAATAAATAAACTCCAGCTGGTCCAAAACGCAGCAGCTCAAGTTCTTACTAGAACCAGGAAGTACGATCATATTAGTCCAGTTCTGTCAACACTGCACTGGCTCCCTATTAAACATCGCATACATTTTAAAATCTTGCTTATTACTTATAAAGCAATAAATGGTTTAGCTCCCCCGTACTTAAGCGAGCTCTTAACGCAGTATACTCCATCACGTCTATTGTGGTCTCTAAACTCTGGCCAGTTGAAACTCTGGTAGTTTTCACTGGCGTCTTGGAGCACAGTAAGTGGGCGTATCGTATTCAAATAACTTGACAAGTTGACATCATCTAGTCAGAGAAAAAGCTTCGGTCTTCTAACGATTCATAAAAATGACTCAGAGTCAACTCTTACTTTTGAAAGACAATAACTTTATATTCGGTTATATACGGTTTATATAAAGTCATATTTCAAACTTTGCAGGATGTTTTTGTTCACTTAGATCTATGTTACACACTACATGAAAGGTAAATTTAAAAATTCCATGATAGGTGCTCTTTAAAAATGTTCAGAGGACCGTAAAAACAGCTAAATCTAAATACTTTGTCGAGATAATAGAAAAAAATGCTAATAATCCAAAGACATTGTTTAAAGGTCCCGTTCTTCGCGATTCCATCTTTCAAACTTCAGTTAGTGTGTAATGTTGCTGTTAGAGCATAAATAATACCTGTAAAATTATAAAGCTAAAAGTTCAATGCCAAGCGAGATATTTTATTTCACAGAAGTTCCTTTTCAAAGCCTACAGCAAAGTCGGTTTGGACTACATTCCTGCACTTCCTGCTTTAATGACATCACTAGAACAGTTTGTTGTCTAACCCTCCGCCCACAAGACAATGCAAATTAGGGGGCGTGGTCTTGTTGCTCTCCCACATGGAGAAGAGGAAGTGTTGCGTTTGTAGAGTGTGTTTGTCGCCATGTCATCGAGACGCTGTTATTTTCATCCCGGAGTTAAATCACCTTTGTTTGGCCTTCCCACGGACGCTGTACGTAGAGATCAATGGTTACAATTTATGTTTAACTCGGTTCCGGAAAAATATAATCACAATTTAAAACTATGTGCAGCACATTTTGCTGAGGACTGCTTCCTCAATCTCAATCAGTTTAATGCCGGATTTGCAGAAAGATTCTTCTTAAAAGATGATGCAGTCCCTCTTTGTCTGGAGAAGGCGTTGTTTATGGACCACAACCGGTAAGTGTATTTTATTATTTAAGTTGGTCCGTTTAACAGTTTATGTAACTCATTACACAAAGTGCAACGCTGTTTAGCTTTGTTAACTAACGTTAGATGGTAATTGAAACTAATCCGAAAAACTTTTTTAAAAAGTGAATTCAGACACCATCGATTGTTGGTGTTTGTAATGATCAGTTTAAAGTCCCTGTAAAGTCAAAATTAAACGTGTTCTGAGTTGCTCACACCACAGATAAATGTGTTATTAACCACCTAGCCAAATTTGAATCATAAAAAAATTCGCTAAGTACATAAAATAGCTTTTCGAAATCTTGAAAAAATAAGCAGCATTCTCGGCTCTCAAACGCTGGGGGCGTGTCCGCTGTCGGTGCCGAAACCACGCCCACTCGCTGGAAAGCTGCAGACCGTAAGCACATAAGACAACACTCACGTACAGCTCACGAGTCACAAGGGCACCAGATGTCGAAGGGACGGGAGGATGAAGGTCGGGGCGAGGGATAGTCGGTTCGGCCCCATTCTGCAGCGGATTATCAGTGAATCCCAGTAGTTGCCGATTAAAGTTTGTAAAACTATCTGTTTTACAAACAGAGTTTTCTTTACAAAGTTTGTAAAGACACTGCAGAGGCAGGTGTTGGTGGTGATCCTCAGCTCTCCATCAAGGTAGCTGTTCACAAAATTAATCCACCTCTTCTTGAGATCGTATTTTTGTTTTGTAGGCTGTTTTGTAAGTTGTAGGCTGTAGTAACTAATGGTACTGACAGTAACTCGCAATCTAGCTGGTGAACTGATGCGAAATTGCGAATGTGCTTTAGTTATGGGGGAGGGGCCATGTGCTCAGTGGCTCCAGTGGGTCATCAAGCCACCGTTTTAGCCCCGCCCAAAAAATCCGGCACACAGCAAAGGTGAAAAACTTCTTAACGGTCTAACTTCTGAATTCAGTGCTAGATAGTTCACAGTCTTTGTAATGTGTTTCAACAGTACATTTTTAACATTTCTAATGTGTTTAGAAACAAATCTCAGAATTGCTTTTACAGGGACTTTTAATGATTTGTTTATTATATCTGTTGTTTACTGTTTAACCACATGCTCGTTCAGCTGCAGCCACACATGCAATTTGTAACAGCCAAATATAAAAGCATGACAACTACTGAATAGACAGCTTACCATTGTGAAACATCCTGCAAAAGTCTTTCCTGAGCAGGTTGTAATCGATCCTCTTCGATATTCTCCGGGTCTGATTCCGGCTCAAATTGATATGGCAATATAGACATTTTTGCAGTAACATTGAGTGCGCGTATCTCCCCGTTATGGTAAGAGGTGTGACCTTTCCGGGCAACGTGGGCTAAGCTGCTGTCCAATCACAACACGGGAACCGCTGGCCCAATCAGAACTCCTTACGTTTTTCTGAAGGAGGGACTTCATAGAACAAGGAAATCAGCAGGCCGTTTTTAGGACAGAGAAAACAGTGGTACACAGAAAAGTAAAATGTGTGAAAAATACTGTGTTTTTTTACACGCGAAACATGAACTCATGTTATATTGCACACTGTTAACATAATCAAAGCTTCGAAAACATGCGAAGAACGGGACCTTTAATATTATAAATACAGTAGTAAACTGTTCTATATTAAATGTAGATTCATCTCCATCAATATGTGAGAATTTTCTTAACACATTTAAAACAAAGATTAAGAATCTTAGAGGGACTATCCCGCAATTGAGCTGTGACTTTTTAGTTCCTGTTATACAGACGGCTGTTTTTAATCAGTTTGAACTTATTACATTTCAACAGTTAGGAGAAATTGTAAATGGATTAAAACCTACTGGGTCAGTTATTGATATGGTTCCTCCATGTTTTTTGAAAGAAAACGTTGAAGCCATTGGACCTAATATTCTTCAGATTGTAAATAAAAGCTTAGAAAAAAGGAATTTTCCTAACATGCTAAAACAGGCCTTTGTGCAACCTGTACTAAAAGAACCTAACTTAGATCCTACTGATTTGACAAATTTTAGACCAGTTTCTCATTTATCTTTTTTGTCAAAAATTTTAGAAAAAGTGGTGTTTAGCCAACTACGTGTCTTTTTAGAACAGAATAAGATTGGTGAACTTTATCAGTCTGGCTTTAGGAAGTATCATTCCACGGAGACAGCCCTTGTAAAAGTTTTTAATGATTTACTGCTGACTGTGGATGCTGGTAATTCAGCAGTGTTAGTTTTATTAGATCTAACTGCAGCATTTGATACAATAGATCATAGGGTGCTGCTTTCACGGCTAGAAGAGTATGTAGGGTTGCAGGGAAAAGCCCTAAATTGGTTCAAATCATATTTGACTGATAGAAGTATAGCAGTTCAATTTGGAGCATTTACATCGCGAGCGACATCGCTTATATGTGGTGTCCCTCAAGGCTCCATCCTGGCCCCCACGCTTTTTTCACTTTACATGCTCCCATTGGGGGATATTTTTAGAAAACACAATATAGCATTTCACTGCTTTGCGGATGATTTACAAATATATCTACCGTTAACTAACAGAAACAGTCTACAATCTTTGATGTCTTGTCTTTCTGATATTAAAGCATGGCTGGCCTCTAATTTCTTATATCTGAACGAAAACAAGACAGAGGTTGTAGTGTTCGGACCCAGAGGATCTAAGAGCGCAGTAGAGTTTAATTTTGGCTCGCTGTCAATGAACGTTAAAGAATGTGCTAAAAACTTGGCCGTTTTTATTGATAGCTCTCTGACTTTAAACAAACAGATAAATTATGTTGTAAAGTCTAGCTTTTTTCATCTAAGAAATTTGGCAAAGATGAAATCTTGCCTGACTTTTAAGAGTCTCGAAATTGCAATCCACGCTCTCATATCTTCAAGACTGAACTATTGTAACTCCTTATATAAAGGGATGAGTCACGCCTCTATCGTACGGCTGCAGAAGGTCCAAAATTCTGCTGCGAGATTATTAATGAATATTAAAAATATGAACACATCACTCCGTCACTAGTCTCCTTACACTGGCTCCCAGTACAGTACAGAATTGATTTTAAGTTACTTCTACTAGTATATAAATTTCTGCATGGCCTTGCGCCGTCTTATTTATCAGACCTTTTAATTAAACATCAAACAGGAATAACATTGAAATCAACAACTCAAAAGTTGCTTAAAATTCCAAGGACCAAATTAAGCCGGAAAGGGGATCGTGCATTTGCGGCAGTAGCACCTAGACTTTGGAATACCTTACCAATAAATGTCAGAGAGGCTGATTCCATACACGTTTTTAAAATACAACTTAAGACACACTTGTTTTCCATGGCGTATCCTTAGTGTTGAAATACATACAAATATACAAATAGAGATTTTTATTTATTTATTATTAGAATTTTTTTAATTAGGATTACTAATATGTGTATTGTCATTATTATTATTGTTTTTATTTATTTTATATATAGATGTTGTAAAGCACATTGGTCAACGTGTGTTGTGTGAATGGTGCTATATAAATAAAGCTGACTTTGACATTGACATTGAAAATTCGCTTTTTGGAATTGTGTTTTTTTCGGTTTCGCATTTAATAAATTATTTTTCCACACATTCTATAATTTGCCTCCATCCCAACATACTGAACAACGCGACATACATTCACATCACAGGTTAGTGGAAGAGTTATACTCACGGGACACAGGATAGTTATTCACAATCACCAAAGTTCATCATATGCATGCGTTTTAAAGCCTTGCCGGTTTCATTCGCGTGCACTGTTTTAACATGCGCTTTTCAGAGCGCGAGCACTAAACGCCTGTCAAACACGTGATTGCTGGGCTAAGTCGTCTTACTGCGCTAATACTGTCAAATACACACAAGGTTAACATAAACACAGTCGGTTATGCCTAAAGTGAAGGTAAAATCGCAATCATGTCTGTATATTAAATGCACGTCTTAAACTGACAACAGGGCAGCCTGGTCCTTAAAGGGACGTTCACCTCTAAAATTAGGTCATTATTTACTCACTCTAATGTTGTTTCAAACCTGTATTTTTTCTCGATGACAGAATTTTCATTTTTGAGTCAAATATCCCTTTAATGTTCATACAACAACAAAAGACAAACATAAAATCACCCACTGCTCTTGACTGAAAAACTAATACAGTAGCTTTAATAAGAATCAATGTATATTTTATAGTGAAGTCTATGTAGTGTTTTATTTTTACATTTATTCATTCAATTTCAAACTTAAATGCTGATGTACAGCTCTGAGCTGCCAGTGTAAATCTTATATATATATATATATATTTATTTTATATTATCCAATACACTAGGAATGTGTAAAAAAGTTTTTTTTATAGTAAAGTTAAGTTTAAGTAAGGTTTTTCAATTCTTTTAAGTAAAATAAAGAAAGTTTTGCAATAAAAAAATAGTATTTTTTCTCTTTAACCTCTTGCTGTTCCTATCGCCTAAGAATAGAATAACAAAAAATGTATGTGACAATCCACCGAACCGAACCGAAAACCGTGGTTAAAAACCGAGGTATGTATTGAACCGTGTATTTTTGCATCCCTAGTTAAAGCTATATGACTCATTTTTTTTGACATAACTAACTGGGCAGAGGATCTGTAGTTCGCAGCATGCTTTGCAAGGGACTACATTAGGACAGTAAATTTAGGAATTAAAGTGTTATTTTATGCGGCAGTGGCTCAGTGGTTCATGTAGATTGTCTACAAACCGGAAGGTTGGTGGTTCAATCCCCGGTTCCACCTGACCAAGTGTCGAGGTGTCCATGAGCAAGACACCTAACCCCAGCTGCTCCCGACGAGCTGGATGGCCCCTTACATGGCTGACACTGCCGGCGGTGTATGAATGAGTGAGTGAATGGGTGAATGTGAAGCAATATGTAAAGCGTTTTGGATGGCCATTGGTCTGTTAAAAGCGCTATATAAATGCAGTCTGAAATGGTCTGATTCCGAACCAAATTTTTCTGACTTTAAAAATAATTTCAAACTTTACGGTTCTGTTCTGTGTAGTTGCACAAAAGGCAATAAGTAAAAAAGGCAAGAGTTTATAACGTTATAAACATATTATGTACATATATATATATATATATATATATATATATATATATATATATATATATATATATATATATATTGTAATAGAAAAATGTATTTAATCAATAGAAGAAAATATAATCATTGAGGAGAGTGATTTTAACAATATGTATGAATTTGTTTTAACACATATAATCATTATTGTAGTATGCTTAACATGAAGGTTGCTACATGTCCTTAGAATTGAACTGAGAGGGACAACTGGTCAGTTTAAAAGAATCGATCTGACCCTAAGGTCAGTGGCTAAAACTGTATTGATCCTTGACAAAGGGGACCATGACCAAACTGAAAGGGTTATTACTATGTGAATACTGAAGTGGAAGATTACAGGAGCTCTTGTCTTTGTTTCTGACCTTGTAAATGGTATAAAAGGAACCTGATTGTTTAGTCTTTAGGCCGCTCTCATACAGTCATCTGTGGCTGTGCGACAGTGTACTCTTTCCTTGCAAGGAAATAAATCATTCTTTATTATATTCAAAGATTTGTCTCTTGTTCAGTGATTTGAATTATTGCCACGACAGTTTTGGTGTCAGTTAAGTGGGATTCCTTGGATGTGCCTTCTGGACCCGAGCGGATGGTGACTGATCATCCTGGGCGTTAGAGTCACAGCCTTACCCTGACAGATTGAGGGAGAAGTGCCGACTGCTCTGGGGGTCTGGAGGGTCCGACCACTGGAATCAGAAAACGAACCCGAGGTGGCACGGGAGCTTCCTGGTAAGAGACAGATTTTTTTTTAATTAAGAAATTCAGGGGGAAATGAATGATTATTGAATTTCTGAAAGATGTGAATGATTGTTGAATTTCTAATTTCTGAATGATGTGAATGATTGTTGAATTTCTGAATGATTATTGAATTTCTGAATGAATTGAAAATTATTTGGGGAAAAATATTGAAAATATTGAGAGATTTTTTTTTAATTAAGAAATTCAGGGGGAAATTAATGATTATTGAATTTCTGAAAGATGTGAATGATTGTTGAATTTCTAATTTCTGAATGATGTGAATGATTGTTGAATTTCTGAATGATTATTGAATTTCTGAATGAATTGAAAATTATTTGGGGAAAAATATTGAAAATATTGAGAGAAAATATTGAGAGAATTGTAAAAAATCTGAATGATTTGGGAAAAATATTGAAAATATTGAGGGTATTGGAGGAACCATAGCTGACTGCTGACTCTGGGGGAGACAATTTCTGGAGGAAATTGTGAGATAAGTTTTCCAGAGGGAAAAAGAGTAAAAGACAGGCGAGGCCAGGTCGGACCGTGCTGAGAGCAGGTCTTAAAAGGATTACAGAGGGGGTAGTCCGCCCGTCCATCTTGGGTGAAAGATAGGGTCTGAACGGAGACGTCCAACAGACTAAAAAAACCTAGCGCTAGGTGTAGATCCACAGAGACAGACTGTCAGGATGGGGAAGTCCGAGAGCAAGATCAAATATGAAGCACCGGTATTTTGTCAAATGAGAAAATTATATGGCCAAAAAATGCATGCAAGGTATAGAGAAGAATTAAATATCATGATTGTCCCAAATGAGGGAACGCTGAGTAGCACGGATGGTCAGTTGAAAATAGGAGATAAGGATTGAAGGGCTGTTGTGGGAAATGTGTGTGTGAAATGCGAGGGTTGTGTGAAAGAAGCATAGCAGGGAAAGGAAAATTATGTCTGATCACACAGAAGCCGCAGCTGTTTAAAGATCGCTGGTGAGTATGAACTTTGATTAAGCTATGAATATACAATTTGTGATAACTAAATTATGGCAAATGATTTGAGTGACATGATCAGTAACTTGATCAGTCCGGATAAAGATATTGAGACGAAAGAGCAACGCTGTAAGCAGCTCCGCTCTGAAGCCCAAGTTAAAGAAATTTGAAGAACTAATGAAGAAAATGGGCAACAAATGTTTTAATTCTGTTTAGAAAGTTAAACAGCAGCTTAACTGGCTACAAATAAAGAGAGAATAGAGAAAAGATTCAAATTGCTTGTGCTTATTCATGGATTAGTAACAGAGATTTTACAATTTGATAAACAAATGTGAGGGTTGTGAAAAATAAGATGCAAACCATTTTAGGTTTATTGGACCCTGAGCTCTCTTCTGAGACTGTCCGAGTGTTTGCCACTTTAGGCACTGCCCAGAGACTGGGAACTAGACTGAGATTGGAGAACAGAGGTGTTGCTCCACCAGAGGACAGAGAGTGTTTTAATTGTGGTTAGCGGGGCCATTTTGCATGAAACTGTAACCGCCCACCAATAAGGTGTGGTAAATCAGGCCAACAGGCTAAATCCTGTAAATGAAACCCAGTAAAGAGAAAGAAACAGAGACAAGATTTACACTCTGTCTTAAGAAAATAATTAGATAACAATAAGGTTAAGGAATTCCTTTTGAAAGAAAGATATATAATATTTCAATACAGGCAGATGTACAAAAACAGAAAAACGTGAGTTGAGGATGTATATTTAAATAGTGACTTAGAGAGAGAAAAGAACAAGGAAAAAAAAATTAAGTCTTTAGTGAAGTTTAGTTAATATGAGTTTAAAATTAAAGATAAAGATGATAAAACGTTGAATAGACATATAAATCAGGTTGAGAGGGTTTTAAGATAAACAAACAATTTCATAAATATGTTCTTGCTCTTCTCACTTTTGCAAAACTCTGAATATTGGGTTGTTGAAATAACTATAGGTTGGAAACCCTATAAGCTGATGTTTTGGTTTCAAAAGATAAGCTGGTGCTGAGCTGTAATAAAACAATTCGCTTATCTGAATCTGGCCCACCATGTCATTTCTGGTGCTGTGGCCTAACTTGAGTAACAGAGACTCAATCTGAGTGGAAATTAATTCAAAATTGATTATAAGGGGCAAAAGACGAATATAAAATTATGATTATTGGAGATGGTGATCACTGTCTAAGGATAGAGTTAAAGGGAAAATCTCTGATGTTCATTTAAAAACAATTTTAATTTCTAGCCAGATCAGACGCTGAGCTAAAGTGAAGAGTGTCTGTTTATGAAAATGCAGTTTACCGTCCTGAAGGCCTCAGAGTCGCTCTCATTTGAAACCAGCTCAAAGCTGGTATCTGAGCCTGTGTCATATGATAAGATATTTGAAGAAAAAGCACAGGGCATCAGTTGAAAATCATAGACAATGATTGGATAAAATTGATGTTTTAAAATATGGTGACTTTTAAATTAACTGAAGTTTTTACTTATGTATTATATGAGCAGGTTGTGTCTAATCTTAGCCTTCACCATGTACAGAACTGATGGCCTTGGTCACAGTGGTAGCAGAACATTAAATTGAATGGAGAGTTGTTCTGGCTAAATTCACTGAGTAATTCACTGATGGATTTTAGTGATTAAGTTGTGTTATGATTAACCTGTCTCCATGTTCTACCTAGAGTAAGCAGACTAATTGGCTCTGGTGACTCTTGAATGCACTTTCCAAAAAAGGGCTCCAGAAAATATTGGATCCTGTTGAGGGTCAAAGATCTCAAGCGATGACCAAGTGGGCACGAGGTGGTTTCGAAGGCGGGTAAGATTCTCTTTTGGCCAGCGGGGAACAACCCAAGCCAGAGAAATCACCGTAAAGTCACTTGGGACCCCAAGTGGGACCCCACTTGGGGTTGTATGTGAGGTGTGTATGAGAGTGGAGCGATGTCTGTGAGGCCAGCAGCATCAGTCAAGGGGGGAAGCTGTGCTTGTGGGGGCCGAGAGTCCAGACAGGACACAGCAGGGCCTGCCCTAATTATGCTCCTCTATACCGCTCACCAATAACCGCATAAATTGAGTGCCGGGGAAGAAAGACCCTGAGCGAAAGAGTTATGATGGTAAGGGGCATTCAAGAGCCGGCTGAGACCATGCAGTGCTTGTCATTTAACTTGTGTGGAGACCAGAACAAAATGTATTAATTTGTATCAGTAAACTAAAGAATTAATGTTATTATGAGTTTACTTCAGCAGGCTTAATTCAGAAACATGGTGAAGTCTTTAAACTTTTGAAGTTTAACGAAGGTCTGAAGGACAAAGGTATTTAAACTAAAGATAACTTGAAACAATTTCATTGTGTAACTTATTGGAGATGTTCTAATTTGAAAGTAAAGGATTAAGGTTAATAAATTTAATATTACATTTTTATAAAAGTTATAGTCTTAGGAGGCTGTTTGGAGAGAGTGAGAGAGAGAGGCTGCAGGGACTGTACTCTGCTATCATCCTGCTAAAGCTGAGACAAAACAAAGCAATGTCAGCTGACTTTTATAAAAACAAATGAATAATGAACAGACATGATCTGAAATTGGTTAAGAGACCATGTAAAAGCAAATTTTGAGAGGGAGCAGTTCATATTTACGTGTCCTGATTGAATGTAGGGTGTATTTAACCTCTGGAATGAGTGTTTTATCATTACAGACGGGTAAAGTCAAACGACAAACTGATAATTCTGAGAATCTGGTGAAAAGATGATCCAGAACATGGGACAAGGTTTAAGTGGATTGGTATCCAGCTCTGTCCGTTACTGGTAATTATGACTACTTTTGTCATTTAAGATGCTGATGTTTATTAGACTCTGGATTAGTTAAAATTGTAAACGTGCATAGAGAGACAAAGTGACAAATTGGTTAAAGTCACTATTTAAATGATCCAGAGAATCAATCAAAATTATGAAAGGCCAGATGGTGAACAAAGGAATATAACCTTTCAAATGAAAATTTTATTGTGCGTTTCAATCCATTAAATGGAGGTAGGACATTGATTTATATAGAGAACTACAACTAATGTAAGAGAAAAAAACAAGAGGCTGTGAGGCTTTCTGTGTGACTGGCATTGAGATATGAAGACAATAATATTTTGGATTTCTGTAGAGAGATAGAGATAAATAGTACGGAAACAGTGGAACTTGATAGAGGAATAATGTGACCAGAGAAATAGCCACAAATATAAATGTTGTAAAAATAAAATTTCTGACAGGATTTATGAACACCTGAAGTCAAATTAGGTTAAAATATATTTAACTACGATGTAATATGGAAGAAATTTGTATGGTCTTGGTAAAATTGTGACAATTTTAGTGTAAGTGGCAAAGAAAGGATAGTGAGGATTTGTGTCACTGCCACATGAGGTTAAGGTTTTGGTTGTTTAGAACTTACGCCTAAAGAGTACTTTAAACCGTATAACATGACCTGAAAATTAGTGATGTGATTTTGGTATTGAATATGAAATGTTGAAGAAACAACAGACTGGAGGAAGGTTGATTAGAATATGATGTACAGTGAGAAACTGGGGACATGAAAGCTGAATGTTTTCTAAAGTATGTTAAGTCTCTGAGTGGTGACTGATGGTCTGGGTGTGTGTGTGTAATCACTAAACGCTTGATAGCAATGAGGTGTCGTGTGTTTGGATTTGGGAGATATCACAAACCTAACATGTCGGGAGAGCAGAAACAGGGTTTTGATCACTTAGATATTAACTTCCAGATATTAATATGGATTCGTCTTTAATTCACTGAAACACAAGAATCCAGATGAATATTACCTGTGATACTGTACCTCTCCCTGAGGGAGAGCACGTTATCATTTGTTTTGAGAAACTCTCTGATTGGAGCTTGTAGCCCTGACAACTGGAAGGGTTTGAAGTCATGTGATAAACTTGATTGGACAGAAGAGGCTAAGAAGGCCTTTGAAAACATGAAAAGACAATTGATTGGGTCCCCAACTTTGGGGTTACCGACACCTGTAAAACCGTTTGTTCAAATGGTAGATGAAAAGAATGGATTTATGACTTCTGTTCTCTTGCAGCATCATGGGGACAGACTGCGACCTGTGGGGTATTTTTCGAGAATATGTGGGGTATTCTGATTTAACATTGATGGACCCACACGTAGTGTCGATGATACTGCAAGAGCAGAGAACGTCTGACCTATCTACGGCCAGATGGCTGAGGTATCACACGATTTTGCTTGATATGCCAAATGTCACTGTTAAGCGTTGTACGGTCTTGAATTCTGCCACTCTCCTCCCAACAGAGGAGGATGGGGAGGAACATCATTGTTGTGTCACTGCGTTAGAACAGGTGTGTACACCGAGACCGGACCTTTTGGACACACCACTCAAAAAAAAAAAAAAAAAAAAAAAAAAGAAAAACTGCGAAAATGTCCTGTTTGTGGATGGCTCTGCTACAAGAGACCCACAAACAGGCCTAAATAAGGTTGGTTACGCTGTAACTACAGAATTTGATGTTTTGACTTCTGGCAGATTGCCAGCAAATTATTCTGCGGAGGCGGCGGAACTCCTGGCTCTAACTGAAGCATGCAAGCTGATGGAGGGGAAAAGTGTAACGATTTACACAGACTCACGATACGCGTTCGGGGTGGCGCATGATTTTGGGGCCTTATGGAAGCACAGGAAATTTCTAAAGTCCGATGGGCACCCAATATTGAATGCTTCTTTGGTATCAGCACTTCTAGACGCAATAACCTTGCCAAGGCAAGTTGCTATCTGTAAATGCGCAGCGCATACTAACAAACAAGACCTTGTTTCTACAGGAAACTCCAGAGCCGATCACGGCTGCCAAGGTTGCGGCAATGGGCCTTGTCGAAGGACCAGAATGTCTTTTATTATCCGAAACAAACACTAATGTTTTGTCTAATGTTTTTTAATGTTACAGGGAAGCAGATTTTGCCATGGGAGCAGAGTAACGTGGCTAAACCGTTATGATGAATGGTGTATGGATGAGCTGTTGTTTAACAAGACATTTCTTAGAGAAATTATGATAATTGGCTGCAATTGCAGCCAAAAGGGGGAAAAGAATTAATGATTGAAAACTAATTGGCAAAGGAACGAGAAAAGGCCTAGAGCAAATCTGAGCCGTTTGAAATTGATTTTGGATCACCATTCAAGGGAATGGAAGGGGTTAAACAACAGCTGTGAACATGACATGTTGAATTACTGCAAAGAAATGTCTACTCTGTTGTCTAAGGTCTATGTGTAGGTTAAGGGACTCCTTTACATGACATCAAAACAGGTGATTTTGTGGTGATTCGGGACTACAGATCCTACAGAGCTGGAAGGCGAAAAGGGGCCAGGACCTTTCTTGCACACACGCTGTGAGAAAGGCGACATGGGTTCACGACGGCCATTGAAGGCTGCAACAATCCAGGAGACGGAGCAGGAAGGAAGGCAGCTGAGTCACATGTTTAAACAACAGGTGCCTTATCAGCCCAAGCAACAGCAACATGACGACCAACTTCAACTTCACCTGTCCATTTAGTAGACCAACGACACTTCACCGCAGCAGTGTGGGTTTGTGGGGACAGAGCTTATCATTATATGCCAGAGAGGGGTTGGTCAGGATGTTGGTACCCAGCTCTAATGAATGTGGGGTGGACTATTCTACTAGGGGTGGGAACAGCGGTGTCAATTAACAAGATCAATGGGCCAGCATAGACTGTGCTAGCTATGGCTAACAGTACAGAAAATGGGTTTACAATGGTAAATGAGGAAATGAGGCAAATCAGAGATGCAGTGATCCAAAACAGATTAGTCTTAGACATACTAACAGCAGAAAAGGGAGGGGTCTGTAAGATGTTAGGACTGTCTTGTTGTTTTCATATTCCAGACTACAGTGATAATATCACCAGCATTATCACTCACATGAGGATGGCTGTGAAAGTACCTGAGAAAGCAGATGATTCATGGTTTGGGTGGTTAAGGAATCTGAAGGGATGGGGATACTGGTTGGGATTTACCGTGGTACCAATTTTGGGAATTGTAGTTGTAATATTAATGTGTATCCCGTGTTTTCTTCAGAACACCAGTATGTCAAATCAGATGGTTAATCTATCTATCTATGACTGTGATAATTCGAGAGATGAGTTCGATGATGATGAGTTCTGTGGGAGTGACAGAGGTTAAATTATTTTCTTACTTTGAAGAATCTTTAGAGGTTCTATCTATCTATATGTTTTGCTTGCAGTGAAAAAGGGACTATACCCGTAAAAACAGCCTTAGCAATTTTAACTATCTTCCTTCAAGAGTTCAAGAGAGTGATCGTTGATATGAAAATCAGAGATGAAGAGTATAAATGTGATGTAAAGACTTGAATTTTATTTTTACAAGAATACATTTTTTGATTGTGAAGTTATCAATGAATGATAAAAAGGGAGAAATTGTAATAGAAAAAATGTATTTAATCAATAGAAGAAAATATAATCATTGAGGAGAGTGATTTTAACAATATGTATGAATTTGTTTTAACACATATAATCATTATTGTAGTATGCTTAACATGAAGGTTGCTACATGTCCTTAGAATTGAACTGAGAGGGACAACTGGTCAGTTTAAAAAGAATCGATCTGACCCCTAAGGTCAGTGGCTAAAACTGTATTTATCCTTGACAAAGGGGACCATGACCAAACTGAAAGGGTTATTACTATGTGAATACTGAAGTGGAAGATTACAGGAGCTCTTGTCTTTGTTTCTGACCTTGTAAATGGTATAAAAGGGAACCTGATTGTTTAGTCTTTAGGCCGCTCTCATACAGTCATCTGTGGCTGTGCGACAGTGTACTCTTTCCTTGCAAGGAAATAAATCATTCTTTATTATATTCAAAGATTTGTCTCTTGTTCAGTGATTTGAATTATTGCCACGACAATATATATATATATATATATATATATATATATATATATATATATATATATATATATATATATATATATATATATATATATATATATATATATATATATATATATATATATATATATATATATATATATATATATATATATATATATATATATATATATATATATATATATATGTATAGTTAGATATATAGATCAATTTGTTTTTTTACTTTTCTCATTTAATTGTTCTGGTTTATGGCATCAATAATATGTTTTTTTACACATTATAGCCTATATCACACACACACACACACACACACACACACACACACACACACACACACACACACACACACACACACACACACACACACACACACACACACACACACATGTTGTGTTTCCATGTTTGTGGGGACATTCCATAGGCGTAATGCATTTTATACTGTACAAACCGTATTTTCTATCCCCCTACACTGCCCCTGCCCCTAAACCTACCCATCACAGGAGACATGCTGCATTTTTACTTTTTCAAAAAACATCACTTAGTGTGATTTATAAGATGTTTTCCTCATGGGGACCAAAAAAATGTCCCCACAAGGACAAAAATTTGGATATTGCCATCTTTGTGGGGACATTTTGTCCCCATACCGTAGGGATTACCAGTCCACACACACAAACACACACACATGTTGTGTTTCCATGTTTTGTGGGGACATTCCATAGGCGTAATGCATTTTATACTGTACAAACCGTATTTTCTATCCCCTACACTGCCCCTGCCTCTAAACCTACCCATCACAGGAGACATTCTGCATTTTTACTTTTTCAAAAAACATCACTTAGTGTGATTTATAAGATGTTTTCCTCATGGGGACCAAAAAATGTCCCCACAAGGACAAAAATTTGGATATTGCCATCTTTGTGGGGACATTTTGTCCCCATACTGTAGGGATTACCAGTCACACACACACACACACACACACACACACACACACACACACACACACACACATGTTGTGTTTCCATGTTTATGGGGACATTCCATAGGCGTAATGCATTTTATACTGTACAAACTGTATTTTCTATCCCCTACACTGCCCCTGCCCCTAAACCTACCCATCACAGGAGACATGCTGCATTTTACTTTTTCAAAAACATCACTTGGTGTGATTTATAAGATGTTTTCCTCATGGGGACCAAAAAATGTCCCCACAAGGACAAAAATTTGGATATTGCCATCTTTGTGGGGACATTTTGTCCCCATGCCGTAGGGATTACCAGTCCACACACACACACACACACACACACACACACACACACACACACACACACACACACACACACACACACACACACACACACACTATACTATAATACTATAATGATGAACAATTCAAGTGTGTAAAAATGAAGAATGCTTTTTCAATAATACACTTTAATAGTAGTTGCTTGTATAAAAACTATAGTAGTATTAAATAATATCTGAGCCAGTTTAACAAATTTAGAGTTATTGCAGTTTCTGAGACATGGTTAGATGCTGAGAAGGGCTGTGATGTCGAAATGGAAGGATATGAGCTGTTTACACTATAGGACTAGTTAAAAGGGTGGGGGAGTTGCATGTAGACAGCAAATTGAGATGTACTATAAATCTACTATGATGAAAAGTCGATGGTATTTTGGAGTGTCTATCAGTTGAAATTGTAGTTGAAGATTCCAAAAATGTAATTGTCAGTTGCCTGTATAGAGCCCCTGGATCATGTCTGGACATATTTAATCAAAAAGTAGATACACTGTTTAATCATATAAATAAGGTGCATGTTATGTGTGGTGACTTCAATATTAATCTTTTAAACCCCAATCATAGCCAGAAAACTGCTGACTTTATATAGCTATGTATAGCAATAATCTTTTTCCACTTATCCTTAAACCAACTAGAATTACAGTTGATACAGCTACATTAATTGATAATATATTCATAAACCTATTGGAAAGCAAAATTACAGCTGGAATTCTTATTAATGATATTAGTGATCATCTTCCTGTTTTTAGTATTTTTCATGAACTTCTACATAAGGATGATAAATAAAAACATAGAACACCGGAAGCCATCGCTGAGAGGACCTGCATGTGTGAGCAGTAGCGGGACGAGGTCGATGCAACAGAAGACCCTGATCAGGCTTATGATGCCTTCTTGTCTTTACTAATTAAATTCTATGACAAGCACTGTCCACTTTAAAAGTCCCCTACCAAACATAAAAACATGTCAGATAAGCCATGGATTACTTAGTGCATAGCGAATGCATGTAAAAAGAAAAATCATCTCTATAGATTATAAATGAAACATAAAACCAAAGAAACAGAATATAGATATAAAACGTATAAAAATAAATTGATAAATATAATTAGATTAAACAGGAAGAACTATAATCACAGAGACATCATAAATTGCATAGTTACACCACTCACATACATCTGTAATCAGTCCTGTCTAACTGGTATCTTTCCTCATAAAATGAAAATAGCAAAAGTAATACCCATCTTCAAAAGTGGAGACAAATACCAGTTCACAAATTATAGACCCATCTCATTACTCTCACAGTTTTCAAAAACTTTAGAAAAATTGTTTGTGGTCAGGCTTGACAAATTTATAGAAAAAAATAAATTGCTAAATCATCAAAAATATGGATTTAGGTCTAATAGGTCTACTTCGATGGTGGTCATGGAACTGGTGGAGAAAATAACAACAGCAATAGAAAGCAAGCAATATACAGTGGGGGTATTTATAGAGCTCAGTAAGGCCTTTGACACCATTGACCATGTATTGCTATTGAAAAAAATGGAAAGATATGGTGTCAGAGGAACTGCATTTGCATGGCTGAAAAGTTTGTTAGGGATATTACAGCTTAGACCCAGAGACCAGTAGTGAAAAATGAAGACAAAGAGTCAGGAGTGCAATTAATTAAAGAAATTTTTTACTGAAGAATAGTTTGCAGTTTCATCAGCAGAAGCCAGCTTCAAGTCTCACAAGGAGTTCGTAGGCCGCGCTTCCTCTCTGCCGGTCTTGTCGTACCGTACATACAATTGTCCCAACAGTTATACTATGTAATGGAAAAAATGTATTTAATCAATAGAAGAAAATATAATCATAGAGGAGAGTGATTTTAACAATATGTATGAATTTGTTTAAACACGTATAATCATTATTGTAGTATACTTAACATGTAGTTTGTTACATGTCCTTAGAATTTAACTGAAACGGTTATTTCTGTGTGAGAACTGAAGTTTTACCATGGGTGGAAATTTACAGGAGCACTTGTCTGTGTTTCTGACCTTGTAAATGGTATAAAAGGGAACCTGATTGTTTAGTCTTTAGGGCCTCTCATACAGTCATGTGTGGCTGTGCGACAGTGTACTCTTTCCTTGCAGGGAAATAAATCATTCTTTATTATATTCAAAGATTTGTCTCTTGTTCAGTGATTGACTTGAATTATTGCCACGGCAATTTTGGTGTCAGTTAAGTGGGATTCCTTGGATGTGCCTTCTGGACCCCGAGAGCAGATGGTGACTGATCATCCTGGACGTTAGAGTCACAGCCTTACCCTGACAGATTGAGGGAGAAGGGCCGACTGCTCTGGGGGTCTGGAGGGTCCGACCACTGGAATCAGAAAACGAGCCCGAGGTGGCACGGGAGCTTTCTGGTAAGAGACAGATTTTTGTTGAATTAAGAAATTCAGGGAGAAATAAATGATTATTGAATTTCGGAATTATTTGAAAATTATTTGGTTAAAATTGTACAATTTCTGGATGATTTGGGGAAAAAATATTGAAAATATTGAGAGAAAATATTGAGAAAAAATATTGAGAAAAAATATTGAGAGAAAATATTGAGAGAATTGTAAAAAATCTGAATGATTTGGGAAAAATATTGAAAATATTGAGGGTATTGGAGGAACCATAGCTGACAGCTGACTCTGGGGGAGACAATTTCTGGAGGAAATTGTGAGATAAGTTTTCCAGGGGGAAAAGTAAAAGACCAGGCGAGGCCAGGTTGGACCGTGCTGAGAGCTGGTCTTAAAAGGATTACAGAGGAGGGTATCTTTCATCTTGGGTGAAAGATAGGGTCTGAACGGAGACGTCCGACAGACTAAAAAAACCTAGCGCTAGGAAGATCCACAGAGACAGACTGTCAGGATGGGGAAGTCCCAGAGCAAGATCAAATATGAAGCACCGGTATTTTGTCAAATGAGAAAATTATATGGCCAAAAATGCATGCAAGGTGTAGAGAAGTGAATTAAATATCATGATTGTCCCAAATGAGGGAACGCTGAGTAGCACGGATGGTCAGTTGAAAATAGGAGATTGAAGGGCTGTTGTGGGAAATGTGTGTGAAATGCGAGTGTTGTGTGTGAAAGAAGCATAGCAGGGAAAGGAAAATGATGTCTGATCACACAGAAGCCGCAGCTGTTTAAAGATCGCTGGTGAGTATGAACTTTGATTAAGCTATGAATATACAATTTGTGATAACTAAATTATGGCAAATGATTTGAGTGACATGATCAGTAACTTGATCAGTCCGGATAAAGATATTGAGACGAAAGAGCAAACGCTGTAAGCAGCTCCGCTCTGAAGCCCGCAAGTTAAAGAAATTTGAAGAACTAATGAAGAAAATGGGCAACAAATGTTTTAATTCTGTTTAGAAAGTTAAACAGCAACTTAACTGGCTACAAATAAAGAGAGAATAGAGAAAAGATTCAAATTGCATGTGCTTATTCATGGATTAGTAACAGAGATTTTACAATTTGATAAACAAATGTGAGGGTTATGAAAAACAAGATGCAAACCATTTTAGGTTTTATTGGACCCTGAGCTCTCTTCTGAGACTGTCCAAATGTTTTCCGCTTTAGGCACCGCCCAGAGACTGGGAACTAGACTGAGATTGGAGAACAGAGGTGTTGCTCCATCAGAGGACAGAGAGTGTTTTCCCCGCTAATTGTGGTTAGCAGGGCCATTTTGCATGAAACTGTAACCGCCCATAAGGTGTGGTAAATCTGGCCAACAGGCTAAATCCTGTAAATGAAACCCATTAAAAAGAAAGAAACAGAGAAAAGGTGTTGCTCCACCGGAGGACAGAGAGTGTTTTAATTGTGGTTAGCGGGGCCATTTTGCATGAAACTGTAACCGCCCACCCATAAGGTGTGGTAAATCAGGCCAACAGGCTAAATCCTGTAAATGAACCCCAGTAAAGAGAAAGAAACCGAGACAAGATTTACACTCTGTCTAAGAAAATAATTAGATAACAATAAGGTTAAGGAATTCCTTTTGAAGGAAAGATATATAATATTTTAATACAGGCAGATGTACAAATTACAGAATGACAGAAAAACGTAAGTTGAGGATGTATATTTAAATAGTGACTTAGAGAGAAATAGTATATTTAAATAGTGACTTGGAAACCCTATAAGCTGATGTTTTGGTTTCAAAAGATAAGCTGGTGCTGAGCTGTAATAAAACAATTCGCTTATCTGAATCTGGCCCACCACGTGATTTCTGGTGCTGTGGCCTAACTTGAGTAACAGAGACTCAGTCTGAGTGGAAATTAATTCAAAATTGATTATAAGGGGCAAAAGACGAATATAAAATTATGATTATTGAAGATGATGATCACTGTCTAAGGATAGAGTTTAAGGGAAAATCTCTGATGTTCATTTGAAAACAATTTTAATTTCTAGCCAGATCAGACGCTGAGCTAAAGTGAGAGTGTCTGTTTATGAATGCAGTTTACCGTCCTGAAGGCCTCCGAGTCGCTCTCATTTGATAAAAAGGATGTTTTAAAATATGGTGACTTTAAAAATTAACTGAAGTTTTTACTTATGTATTATATGAGCAGGTTGAGTCTAATCTTAGCCTTCACCATGTACAGAACTGATGGCCTTGGTCACAGTGGTAGCAGAACATTAAATTGAATGGAGAGTTGTTCTGGCTAAATTCACTGAGAAATTCACTGATGGATTTTAGTGATTAAGTGTGATGATTAACCTGTCTCCATGTTCTACCTAGAGTAAGCAGACTAATTGGCTCTGGTGACTCTTGAATGCACTTTCCAAAAAAGGCTCCAGAAAATATTGGATCCTGTCGAGGGTCAAAGAACTCAAGCGATGACCAAGTGGGCACGAGGTGGTTTCCCGAAGACGGGTAAGATTCTCTTTTGGCCAGCGGGGAACAACCCAAGCCAGAGAAATCACCGTAAAGTCACTTGGGACCCCACTTGGGGTTTTATGTGAGGTGTGTATGAGAGTGGAGCGATGTCTGTGAGGCCAGCAGCATCAGTAAAGGGGGGAAGCTGTGCTTGTGTGGGCCGAGAGTCCAGACAGGACACAGCAGGGCCTGCCCTAATTATGCTCCTCTATACCGCTCACCAATAACCGCAGAAATTGAGTGCCAGGGGAAAAAGGCCCTGAGCGAAAGAGTTATGATGGTAAGGGGCATTCAAGAGCCGGCTGAGACCATGCAGTGCTTGTCATTTAACTTGTGTGGAGACCAGAACAAAATGTATTAATTTGTATCAGTAAAACTGAATTAATGTTATTTCACGAGTTTGTGTGCCCATATAATCTTAGTGAAAGTGGTAAACGGATTTGGCTTGCTGTCTGCTATAGAGGGGCTCGGAGAGGATATTCTACCCGAGCTCGATTGCCCCTATAACAGGCAAATTGTTCAAAAGGAGGAGCCGGGGAGGAGGAGGGATGCTGCAAGAACTAACAATGGGAAGAGGTAGGCTGCTGGTTTTATACCTTGGTAGTAATTGGAAGATTAGATGGGCGTACTTCCTCCCGAAATTACGTTTAGTAACTTCACTATGAGTTTACTTCAGCAGGCTTGATTCAGAGACATGGTTAAGTCTTTAAGAGGACGGCTTTCGAAGTTTAAGGAAGGTCTGAAGGACAAAGGTATTTAAACTAAAGATAACTTGAAACAATTTCATAGTGTAACTTATTGGAGATGTTCTAATTTGAAAGTAAAGGATTAAGGTTAATAAATTTAATATTACATTTTTATAAGTTATAGTCTTAGGAGATTGTTTGGAGAGAGTGAGAGAGAGAGAGAGGCTGCAGGGACTGTACTCTGTTATCGTCCTGCTAAAGCTGAGACAAAACAAAGCAATGTCAGCTGACTTTTATAAAAACAAATGAATAATGAACAGACATGATCTGAAATTGGTTAAGAGACCATGTAAAAGCAAATTTTGAGAGGGAGCAGTTCATATTTACGTGTCCTGATTGAATGTAGGGTGTATTTAACCTCTGGAATGAGTGTTTTATCATTACAGACGGGTAAAGTCAAACGACAAACTGATAATTCTGAGACTCTGGTGAAGAGATGATGCAGAACATGGGACAAGCTTTAAGTGGATTGGTATCCAGCTCTGTCCGTTACTGGTAATTATGACTACTTTTGTCATTTAAGATGCTGATGTGAATTAGACTCTGGATTAGTTAAAATTGTAAACGTGCATAGAGACAACGTGACAAATTGGTTAAAGTCACTATTTAAATGATCCAAAGAATCAATCAAATTTATGAAAGGCCAGATGGTGAACAAAGGAATATAACCTTTCAAATGAAAAATTTTATTGTGCGTTTTAATCCATTAAATGGAGGTAGGACATTGATTTATATAGAGAACTACAACAAGTACGGAAGAAAAAAAAACAAGAGGCTGTGAGGCTTTCTGTATGACTGGCATTGAGATATGAAGACAATAATATTTTGGATTTCTGTAGAGCAGTAGAGATAAATAGTACGGAAACAGTGGTACTTGATAGAGGAATAATGTGACCAGAGAAATAGCCACACATATTAATGTTGTAAAAAGATTAATGTGGATTTCTGACATGATTTCTGAACACCTGAAGTCAAATTAGGTTAAAATATATTGAACTACGATGTAATATGGAAGAAATTTGTAAGGTCTTGGTAAAACTATGACAATTTTAGTGTAAGTGGCAAAGAAAGGATAGTGAGGATTTGTGTCACTGCCACATAAGGTTAAGGTTTTGGTTGTTTAGAACTTACGCCTAAAGAGTACTTTAAACCGTATAACATGACCTGAAAATTAGTGATGTGATTTTGGTATTGAATATGAAATGTTGAAGAAACAACAGACTGGAGGAAGGTTGATTAGAATATGATGTACAGTGAGAAACTGGGGATCATTTAAGCTGAATGTTTTGTTTTGTTAAGTGTGTTTAGTCTCTGAGTGGTGACTGATGGTCTGGGTGTGTGTGTAATCACTAAACGCTTGATAGCAACGAGGTGTCGTGTGTTTGGATTTGGGAGATATCACAAACCTAACATGTCGGGAGAGCAGAAACAGGGTTTTGATCACTTAGATATTAACTTCCAGATATTAAATATGGATTCGTCTTTAATTCACTGAAACACTAAAGAATCCAGATGAATATTACCTGTGATACTGTACCTCTCCCTGAGGGAGAACACGTTATCATTTGTTTTGAGAAACTCTCTGATTGGAGCTTGTAGCCCTGACAACTGGAAGGGTTTGAAGTCATGTGATAAACTTGATTGGACAGAAGAGGCTAAGAAGGCCTTTGAAAACATGAAAAGACAATTGATTGGTGTGGCGAGGTGGACGAACGAGCGACATGGGAGGAGCGAGTGGAGACCGGTGTGTGAGTGTTAATGAACGTCACCTGTAGCGAGGCACACCGGTCTCGAAGTCCTCTCATGAGGGAGCTCGGAGACATAAAAGGACGGGCGAGTTCAGGAGAGGACGAGAGAGGACCAGGCCTGGATTTTATGTTATGTTTTGTTTATGTTTGGTTGTGTTGGTGGGCAGTCGTCCGTGAGGGGCTGCCCACGTTTTATTATGTGTGTGTGTTTGCGGGCAGTCGTCCGTGAGGGGCTGCCCGCGGTTTACTTTTGTTTTGTTTATTTATTTTGAAATTAAAATATGTTGGAATGTTCGCCGGTTCCCGTCTCCTTCCTTCCACGAGCTTTACTACAATTGGGTCCCCAACTTTGGGGTTACCGACACCTGTAAAACCGTTTGTTCAAATGGTAGATGAAAAGAATGGATTTATGACTTCTGTTCTCTTACAGCATCATAGGGACAGACTGCGACCTGTGGGGTATTTTTCGAGCAAATTGGATCCGGTAGAAGCAGGCTTACCGCGATGTCTGAGAGCAGTAGCAGCTGCAGAATTGGGGGTACTCGCATCGAGGGAATATGTGGGGTATTCTGATTTAACATTGATGGTCCCACACGCAGTGTCGATGATACTGCAAGAGCAGAGAACGTCTGACCTATCTACGGCCAGATGGCTGAGGTATCACACGATTTTGCTTGATATGCCAAATGTCACTGTTAAGCGTTGTACGGTCTTGAATCCTGCCACTCTCCTCCCGACAGAGGAGGATGGGGAGGAACATCATTGTTGTGTCACTGCGTTAGAACAGGTGTGTACATGTGATAAACTTAATTTGACAGAAGTGTGTACACAGTTTATCACCTGTGTGTACACAGGGGCGGCAGTGGCTAGGGGCGGCAGTGGCTTAGGGGCGGCAGTGGCTCAGTGGTTCATGTAGATTGTCTACAAACCGGAAGGTTGGTGGTTCGATCCCCGGTTCCACCTGTCCAAGTGTCGAGGTGTCCATGAGCAAGACATCTAACCCCAGCTGCTCCCGACGTGCTGGATGGTGCCTTGCATGGCTGACACACGCCGTCGGTGTATGAGTGAGTGTGTGAATGGGTGAATGTGAGGCGAGATGTAAAGCGCTTTGGATGGCCATTGGTCTGTTAAAAGCGCTATATAAATGCAGTCCATTTACCATTTACCATTTACACCGAGACCGGACCTTTTGGACACACCACTCAAAAAAAAAAAAAAAAAAAAATGTTTGTGGATGGCTCTGCTACAAGAGACCCACAAACAGGCCTAAATAAGGTTGGTTACGCTGTAACTACAGAATTTGATGTTTTGACTTCTGGCAGATTGCCAGCAAATTATTCTGCGCAGGCGGTGGAACTCCTTGCTCTAACTGAAGCATGCAAGCTGATGAAAGGTAAAAGTGTAAGGATTTACACAGACTCACGATACGCGTTCGGGGTGGCGCATGATTTTGGGGCCTTATGGAAGCACAGGAAATTTCTAAAGTCCGATGGGCGCCCAATATTGAATGCTTCTTTGGTATCAGCACTTCTAGACGCAATAACCTTGCCAAGGCAAATTGCTATCTGTAAATGCGCAGCGCATACAAACAAACAAGACCTTGTTTCTACAGGAAACCCAGAGCCGACGCGGCTGCCAAGGTTGCGGCAATGGACGCAATCGAAGGACCAGAATGTCTTTTATTATCCGAAACAAACACTCATGTTTTGTCTTTGTTACAGAGAAGCAGATTTTGCCATGGGAGCAAAGTAACGTGGCTAAACCGTTATGATGAATGGTGTATGGGTGAGCTGTTGTTTAACAAGACATTTCTTAGAGAAATTATGATAATTGGCTGCAGTTGAAGCCAAAAGGGGGAAAAGAATTAAGTATTGAAAACTAATTGGCAAAGGAACGAGAAAAGGCCTAGAGCAAATCTGAGCCATTTGAAATTGATTTTGGATCACCATTCAAGGGAATGGAAGGGGTTAGACAACAGCTGTGAACATGACATGTTGAATTACTGCAAAGAAATGTCTACTCTGTTGTCTAAGGTCTATGTGTAGGTTAAGGGACTCCTTTACATGACATCAAACCAGGTGATTTTGTGGTGATACGGGACTACAGATCCTACAGAGCTGGAAGGCAAAAAGGGGCCAGGACCTTTCTTGCACACCGCTGTGAGAAAGGGCGACATGAGTTCACGACGGCCATTGAAGGAGACGGAGCAGGAAGGAAGGCAGCTGAGTCACATGTTTAAACAACAGGTGCCTTATCAGCCCAAGCAACAGCAACATGATGACGAACTTCACCTGTCCATTTAGTAGACCAAACGACACTTCACCCGCAGCAGTGTGGGTTTGTGGGGACAGAGCTTATCATTATATGCCAGAGAGGGGTTGGTCAGGATGTTGTTACCCAGCTTTGATGAATGTGGGGTGGTCTGTTCTACTAGGGGTGGGAACAGCGGTGTCAATTAACAAGATCAATGGGCTAGCATAGACTGTGCTAGCTATGGCTAACAGTACAGAAATGGCGTTTACAATAGTAAATGAGGAAATGAGGCAAATCAGAGATGCAGTGATCCAAAACAGATTAGTCTTAGACATACTAACAGCAGAAAAGGGAGGGGTCTGTAAGATGTTAGGACTGTCTTGTTGTTTTCATATTCCAGACTACAGTGATAATATCACCAGCATTATCACTCACATGAGAATGGCTGTGAAAGTACCTGAGAAAGCTGATGATTCATGGTTTGGGTGGTTAAGGAATCTGAAGGGATGGGGATACTGGTTGGGATTTACGGTGGTACCAATTTTGGGAATTGTAGTTGTAATATTAATGTGTATCCCGTGTTTTCTTCAGAACACCAGTATGTCAAATCAGATGGTTAATCTATCTATCTATGACTGTGATAATTCGAGAGATGAGTTCGATGATGATGCGATCTGTGGGAGTGACAGAGGTTAAATTATTTTCTTACTTTAAAGAATCTTTAGAGGTTCTATCTATCTATATGTTTTGCTTGCAGTGAAAAAGGGACTATACCCGTAAAAACAGCCTTAGCAATTTTAACTATCTTCCTTCAAGAGTTCAAGAGAGTGATCATTTATATGAAAAGCAGAGATGAAGAGTATAAATGTGATGTAAAGACTTGAATTTTATTTTTACAAGAATACATTTTTTGATTGTGAAGTTATCAATGAATGATAAAAAGGGAGAAATTGTAATGGAAAAAAATTATTTAATCAATAGAAGAAAATATAATCATAGAGGAGAGTGATTTTAACAATATGTATGAATTTGTTTTAACACATATAATCATTATTGTAGTATGCTTAGCATGTAGTTTGTTACATGTCCTTAGAATTTAACTGAAAGGGTTATTTCTGTGTGAGAACTGAAGTTTTACCATGGGTGGAAATTTACAGGAGCACTCTCCTGTGTTTCTGACCTTGTAAATGGTATAAAAGGGAACCTGATTGTTTAGTCTTTAGGCCGCTCTCATACAGTCATGTGTGGCTGTGCGACAGTGTACTCTTTCCTTGCAGGGAAATAAATCATTCTTTATTATATTCAAAGATTTGTCTCTTGTTCAGTGATTGACTTGAATTATTTCCACGATAACTGTTTTCAAGGTCTAGCCATGTCATTACTTCAAGGTGTATGATTCTGATTGGCTCAGAGAAAATGTCATGGTAAATTTCCACACAAGGATAGATAGCAGAGCATATCACTAAACTAGGCAGACTAGTTGTCGCCCCATGACTAGATTTAGATCATTGTTGACCTCGGAGGTTGCAGAAAGGCGTCTTCACGTTTGGTCTTGTGTGCAGAAAATGTCCATCTTCAATATTGGGCCTGCTTAGATCATGCAACGCACACACTCGCTCCCCACAGTTCTCCCAAGGTTGGAGAGTCTTATCAACAAAGCACTTCACCAAAACATGCTGCTAGCATGTGCTTTCTCTCAGTGAGAGGTACAGACAATTGTACAGGGAATATTCATCTTGATTCTTTAGTGTTTCAGTAAAAGGAAATATAAAATGAATAAAATAAAATAAAAATGAAAGACAAATCCATATTTAATCCCTGGAAGCCGGGCTAAGTGAGCAAACACTGTTACTGCACTCCCAGCATGTTAGAGGCTGTGTTACACACATGTAGCTATCACGTGTTTAATGACACATCACACATAGGCCAGACACCACTCAAAGACCAAATACAAACTTTAGAAAACATACAAGAAGAACAAACAGTCAGTAGTTCTATTTAGTAAAATCAACTGGAATTAATCATTAGAAATGAGTATATATATTAATTAAGGCTTTGATTATGAATCTGATTAAGATATTTACAGGTATATTGAAGCGGCAGGGGATTTCAGTCTCCCCCCTTCATTCCCCCCTAAGTCCAATTTTGGGGTTCTGTCACCCCCACATTTTGGGCTACCAATTTAGGCTGCTACATAATTTCCATGTTCCCCCCTTGTCAGGTTATAATTTTGAAAAACAGAAAATATCCTCTTCAAGGATTTAACTTCAACCATTATTAATTTTATTCATCTAGGATAATTTGGCTTTTATCATTGGCTTGAATGCTTACAAACAAGCACATATTCATCCTCAGAAGGACATACTAAATTAACACCATGTCATCATAAATACCAAAATAAATCATTCCAAATAGGTATTTGCAAATACACTTCTTTCAAAATACAGACCTTTTTCATGTTCAATAATGGTCTGAAATAAAAAATAAACAACAACAAAAAATAAATAGAGAGATTAATCCATCTAATTACAACCAATAATAAAACATCAAAACTTTTTGTCAACTTGCTATTTCCATCAAATCCATTTTTCACTCATTATAGCCCACATAATTTTTTACCTAAATGAACATAACCATAAAATTCTTAATGTTAAAAAAAACTTTTCATCAAAATGAATAATCATCAATTCGTGTCATATTCAATCAGCTTGTTCATATCTTTATCTTGTGACATAATGCTTAACCATAGCCAATACCCAATTATTTATCAAATTCACTTTTCAGCTCGTTATCACAAACACTCAAAATCAATCAATTATGATTTCTTTTAAAGTACATTTTTCTCAGTGTCTTGTCCATTTAACTCTTTAGGCGTAAGCTCCAAATGACTAAAATATTAAACATCTTAATTCATGTCATTTGGTAGCGATACTTATCATCAAATACTCAATAGCCTTACCTCTTAACCAATTTCAGATCGTGTCTGTTCATTATTCATCTTTTTTCAGTTGGGTCAGTATCTGATATCATTTCTTTGTTTTGCTTCAGCTTTAGCAGGGCAATAACAAACTGTCACAGTACCATCCCTGTGTCCACAAGCAGTCCCTCTCTCTCTCTCTCTGATAATCTTTTCAACTGTCTTCTAAGACTTTAACTATAATGTTACTTTCATTAACCTTTAATCCTTCAAAGTTTAGACATTTAAATGTTTAACTTTCAAATTAGAACATCTCCAATAAGTTACACTATGAAACTGTTTCAAGTTATCTTTAGTTTAAATACCTTTGTCCTTCAGACCTTCCTTAAACTTCAAAAGCCATCCTCCTCTTAAAGCCATCACCATGTCTCTGAATTAAGCCTGCTGAAGTAAACTCATAATAACATTAATTCAGTTTTACTGATACAAATTAATACATTTTGTTCTGGTCTCCACACAAGTTAAATGACAAGCACTGCATGGTCTCAGCCGGCTCTTGAATGCCCCTTACCATCATAACTCTTTCGCTCAGGGTCTTTCTTCCCTGGCACTCAATTAATGCGGTTATTGGTGAGCGATATAGAGGAGCATAATTAGGGCAGGCCCTGCTGTGTCCTGTCTGGACTCTCGGCCCCCACAAGCACAGCTTCCCCCCTTGACTGATGCTGCTGGCCTCACAGACATCGCTCCACTATCATACACACCTCACATAAAACCAAGTGACTTTACGTGATTTCCCTGGCTTGGGTTGCCCCCTGTCAGGACATAGGAAGTCTTACCCGTCTTCGGGAAAACCACCTCGTGCCCAGTTGGTCATCGCTTGAGATCTTTGACCCTCAACAGGAGCCAATATTTTCTGGAGCCTTTTTTTGGAAAGTGCATTCAAGAATCACCAGAGCCAATTAGTCTGCTTACTAGAACATGGAGACAGGTTAATCAAAACACAACTTAATCACTAAAATTCATCATACCTCTTCAAAGACGCAATCTAAAAGTGCGTGGGTTACACTCAGTGAATTTAGCCATAACAACTGTCCATTCAATTTAGAGTTTGACTATCTCTATGAACAAAGCCATTTTCTGTACATGGTGGAGGCTAAGATCAGAATCAGAAGTTACTGGTCCTTGTGTAAAACATTAATCAACAAAATCTTTTATTTAAGGTCTGTGTGTAAAATCATCGTATATCTCTTTAACCACTAAAATATATCTTAATATTTTCAAGTGATGCCCTGTGCTTTTACTTATAAATATCGTATCACAGGCTCAGATATCAGCTTTGAGCTCGTTTCGAAAGAGAGAGAGACTCCTATGCATTCAGGACTGGTACTGCATTTTCATAAACTTTTAACTTCTCACTCTAGCACCGCATAAGACTTGGTTAGAGATCTGTTATGTATTGCAGTAATTCACAATAAAACAGACTCGAGCAACCAGCTAGCTTCAACGTTCCATTTGTTTATTTCTCTTCTTCTTCTCTCTTACCAACATCCAGTACAATGTATCGTGGACTACATCGCCCTCTATAGGTTAAGCCGTAACTCAATACACAACATATTTCCCCTCTTGTTTAAAACTTACCAGGTAAAGTAAAATAAATACGCTGTCTCTTAAATCCCTTAGACCTGTTCTGTAATATAATGCAACTTAAACCTTTTTTTTTTTTCCCCGTTGTAACAGTTGGGCCGTATAACATGCAATCTTATGTTGATCACACTTCTAACAGACATGCTAAACTTAAACCAAATTAGACAAACAAGTTCCCAAGCAAACAGCATTCAAATTATTATTATATATATATATTTTTAACTTCAATGTCATTCCCTCTTAATTTCCCCCCCAAAGGCCATGAGAAGGGATTACTGTACGTAATCATTAAGTCATGCCGGTTTTTTTCTGACCCTGGCAGGCATCCTCACATCACCGGAAGGTTGTGCAGGTCCCGGCTCAGGTACGGGAACATCCAGCATTTGTGCAGGTCCCAGCACAGGTACCGGAACAGGACTGTCAATGATATCTTTTACCTTATCAGGAACCAGTGAGAGATGAGTAGCGTTCCAAGTGCGTCCATCTTCCAGTACATACGCATTTGCACCAGCTCTCCGTACCACCCTGGAAGGTCTATGGAACTTTGACAGACCTTTCTTGACATGGAAGGGTTTTCGTACTCTTACTAGACTTCCTTCTTTGATCTTTGGTACTTGTGCACCTCTTCTCGCATCTGTGTAGACTTTTGATGCATTTTGTTTAGAGATGACACGGTTGCGCAGTTGTTTCTCTGTCAGCAAAGTAGATTTCCTTGCTGGACCGATGTTCACCTTCGTGCGCATTTTCCTGTTGAACATAAGTTCATATGGTGACACTCCAGTTGTACTGTGTGGAGTTGCACGGTTTGTGAGTAAAAAGGCCTGTATGAATGGTTTCCACGATTTCCTCTCCTGCTCAGCAGTAAGAAGTGTTTCTTTGAGAACGCGGTTCCAGCGTTCAATGGCTCCGTTTGCTTGTGGGTAATACAGAGACACTTTCCTGTGTGTAATATCTCTCACTGCCAGAAATTCTGTAAACACGCTCGAGGTAAACTGTGTCCCGTTGTCACTAATGAGTTCTGTGGGGTTACCGAAACGGGCAAACACAGCAGCCAGGAAGGTAGTGACAGCCGTGGTTGTAATTGAATGTGTAAAAGCCACCTCCGGCCACTTTGTATAATAATCAATCAGAGTCACTGCATAGCGGCAGTCCCAGTTTGCTGACTCAAATGGTCCGACGATGTCAATTCCTACTTTCTGCCATGGACCGTCTGGCAGTGAAACTGGCTGAAGTGGAGCAGCATGCGTCTTAGCACTTTTATCATTCATCTGGCAGGTTACACATGCACTAATGTTGTCCTGCACCAACATGTCCATGCCAGGCCACCAGTATAAGTCACGCAGCCTCTGCTTGGTGCGCACAACACCCTGGTGAGTTTCATGTGCCAGGTCCACCAGCGGTTTTCTCAGGGATACAGGCACTAGCCGTCGGTGAGGGCCCCTGTATATTGTCACATCTTGGACTGAGAGTTCGTCTCTCGTAGCAAAATAGGGTTTGAGCACTGCAGGTAGAGACTTTGCTGTTTTAGGCCACCCCTTTTTTATCTGTGCCCTGATGGCAGTAAGCTCTGGGCATGTTTCACATGCCACTGCAAAGTCCTTCACTGTGAGAGCTTTCAGTTCTGTGTCCAGCAACGCTACAAGTTCGGGCTCAGTCACTGGCTCAGCATTCTCTTCTGATGGTAGAGGCAGACGGGAGAGACAGTCAGCAGCATAGTTTTGGGCTCCTGCATGATACACTACGTCGTACGTGAAGCAAAGAAGTCTGGCTGACCACCGGGCAATACGCATTCCCGCGCGCCCAAGTCCTTTTGTGTGTAGCAATGTGGTCAGAGCCTGGTGGTCTGTACGCAATGTGAATCTTGTCCCCCATAAGAACGTCCTCCACTTTTCCACAGCCCACACACAGGCTAAAGCCTCCTTTTCAACAATGGAATATTTCCGTTCCGCAGGAGTAAGTGAGCGTGAGGCAAAAGCAACTGTGCGCTCCATGTTATCAGAGTGCATTTGTGTCAGTATGGCACCCAGGCCATAATCCGAAGCATCTGTAGACACAATTGTAGGAAGGGCGGGGTCAAAGACGGATAGCGCTAGCTGGTTACAATGCGAGTCTTGACCATGTCAAAGCTTGACTGTGCTGCTGCCGTCCACTGAAATGTGTTGTCACGTAGGCAGTCTCGCATGGGCTCCACCAGCGATGCGTAATTTTGCACAAATTTTGCATACCATGCTGTGAGTCCCAAGAATGAACGCAGTGTAGTGGCGTCGCTAGGCGCTGGAGCAGCTGTAATAGCCTTGAGGTGATCTTTATCTGGCAACAAACCCTGGGCTGAGATGGTGTGTCCAAGGAACCGTAGGCTGGTCTGGTTGAAGTGGCATTTTTCATTGTTCAGCTGGAGGCCAGCTTCCTTTAGCGCAGCCAGCACCATCTGCAGGTTACGATCATGCTCCTCCTTTCCTGTGCCATAGACTATGACGTCATCCAGATAGTTCTGGACCCCCTTGAGATCTTTCAGCACCAGAGACATCATTTTGGAGAACGCACTTGGGGCTGAACACAGTCCATATGGAACCCGACGAAACCTGAACAGCCCTTGGTGCGTTATGAATGCCGTCATATCTCTGCTTTCCTCTGCCAGTAACACCTGATGGTAAGCATTTGCTAAATCAATGGTGGAAAACACAGTAGCTCCACGCATTTCAGAGAAAAGGTCATCCATATGGGGAAGTGGGTGACTGTCCATCACTACCGCCTTGTTTGGTTCACGTAAGTCCACACACATTCTCACTGCACCATTCCTTCTTCGGGTGACAACGATGGGTGATACCCATGGAGATGCGTCAATCCTCTCTATCACATCCATTTCTAACAATTTCTCCAATTCAGCAGAGACAGCTTGTTTAACTGACAGAGGAAGTCTCCGCAGCTTTTGTTGAACCGGCTGGACGTCTTCCCTGACTTTTACACAGTGAATGAAGCCTTTAGCAAGACCTAGCTTCTCCCCAGTCGCCGATGCAGCCTTGATCTCTCTGATCTCTGTCACTGGACCCGCAGGTGAGAGCACGCTGTTGTTGTCAATAGAAAGTCTCAGTGCTCTGAATAAGTCCATTCCCAGCAGAGCCGTGCCTGTCTTCACGATGTACAGTGTAGCTGGTACTGTAATGGTCGCATACTGCACTGTAGTTAACATGCAACCTAGCACTGGAACGTCAGCTTTGGTGTAAGTCACTAACCTTTTTTCTGGCTCAGCAAGCGACACATCACTGAAGTGTGTTCTGTAGAGGTGCTCAGGAATGATTGACACCGCCGATCCCGTATCCACCACTAACTCTACAGTACGGGAAGTTGCTTTTCCCTTTATGGCTACTGTGCATGTAAGTTTGTCATCTTGTTGTCCATTTTCTATCATTCGCACCGTATTCATTTCTAAAATAACCACCTCTCCTACTTTGGCTGTGTTTTGTTTGGACTTACATACCCGAGCAAAGTGTCCGACCTCATTGCAGTTTCGGCATGTCACTTTCCTTGCAGGGCAGTCTTGAGCATTTGCCAGGTGAGCTGCTGACCCACATCTAAAACAGCTTTGATCCTGTTTCAGTGCTGCTGCCGGCTCTGCGGAGTAACTGCTCTTTGCTCTGGTTCTGAATGGACGTTTCGGTCTCGCCTTCACCACGTGCACTGGAGCATGCAACTCCGAAGCTAGAGTCTGAGCATATCCAATAGCTGCTTCCACTTGACACGCCAACTTTACTGCTTTATCCAGTGTGAGGTTTGCCTCAGTTTGTACTAACAGTCTCTCACGTATTTTTGCACAGCTAGCATGCTCAATAAGTTGGTCCCGTATCATTTCATCTGTATTACCATCAAACCCGCACGTAGTAGCTAACTCACGTAGCGCTCCCACATACTCAGCTACAGTCTCATGTGGCCTCTGTGCTCTTTGCCTGAACTTGTGTCGTTCCACCACGACATTTATTGCTGGACTGAAATGTGCACGCAGTGCAGCCACTGCCGAATCATATGTTGTACCTACATTCGTGATTGTATAAAATACACGTTGGCCTTCGGTGCCCAAGCAGTGTAGGAGGATTGCACGCTTCCTCGTATCGGGCCAGTCATCTCCCTCCGCGTGAATAGCGAGCAGGTAATTCCCGAACATTTTCATCCACATATCGAACGGGATAGTGGGTTGTCCACTGCATGGCAGGAATAATGCAGGGAGAGGCACACCGGCAGTCGCCATCCTCGTCGCCAATTTTTGTTATGTATTGCAGTAATTCACAATAAAACAGACTCGAGCAACCAGCTAGCTTCAACGTTCCATTTGTTTATTTCTCTTCTTCTTCTCTCTTACCAACATCCAGTACAATGTAGCGTGGACTACATCGCCCTCTATAGGTTAAGCCGTAACTCAATACACAACAAGATCACATTTGTTTTTCAATAAACATCAGGCATTATCCTTTTAACTCTATCCTTTACCAGAAATTACATTTTCAACATCCAAATTGAGTGTGAGTTACTCTTTCAATTTTAGCCACAGCACCAAAAATGACATGGTGGGCCAGATTCAGATAATCGAATAGTTTTATTACAGCTCAGCAGGAGCTTATCTTTTGAAACCAAAACATCAGCTTCTAGGGTTTTCAAAATTTTTAACACAAATTCTCATACAGTGTTTTTACCAATATTCAGTCAACTAAACAGAATTTTCAATAGAGGAACAGGAACAACTTCCTCATAAATTGTCATTTAAGCCCTCCTACGTCACTATTTATTTTCTTGCCTCTCACGTGTTTTGCAGTCATTGTCTGTAATTTATATCAATAGATTTTCCTTCAAAAGGAATTCCTTAAGACTTAAATTTTTTATTATTTCTTAGACAGTGCAAGTCACTTCTTTGTTTCTTTTTACTTTGGTTTGTTTACAGAATGTTAGTCTGGTGGCGTAATGTGTAATTTTTTGTTTCTTTCTACACATTATAGTTGAGAGGTTACAGTTACGTTCAAAATGGCCCTGCTGACCATAGTTAAAAAAAATGTCATCTGGTTTAGCAACCTATCTTCTCTAATTTCAGTCTGGTTCTCAGTCTCTGGGTCTCTGCTTAAAGCGTCAACTTCAATAGTCCTTGAACAGAGCTTGTGATCAGTAAAACATAATGGCTTGCAATTCTTTATGTTTTTACAAAAACATTTGGGTATCAAATTGTATCCCTAAGTCTGATTCTCAGTCTCTGTGTCAGTGCCTCTATCAGCAGCTGCTTGGACAGTCTGGGAAGAGAGCGCGAGAGGGGAGGGGGCAGATAAGACTGGCCGCTCATACATTTTGCCGTTTTTTACTTTTCCAAAAACAACCTCAAGCCCTCTTACTCTTTCTGTATAGTTGTGTCTGTGTTCCAGGTGGACGTTTGTTTCCACTTACCGGTTGGGAATCACTGATTGGTCCAGCTAAGCTCCTGACCAGTACTTTAGGACCGCCCGAAACACTCAGCCTTTGCCTCGTGCCTCGTTGACTTTGTGCTGTATCGCCATCGTTATTCGCTTCTATTGACTTTCCGATTATACTGTTCGTGTTGTCATCGTATGTTTGAGACTGTCGTGCCAGAGAGATTGTGAGTGTATTAGGAGGGTGCGAGTGTTTGTTTATTGTTACTATTTCTGATTACCCGGTTTATTTGATCCCTACCTGTTTGACTACGCTGATTGAATTCTGAATCTGAATTGTTTGCCCAAATCCCTGTGTATATACTGCTGTAAAAACTTTTGTTTATATTATATTCACTTTAAGGGAAGTAGGGGGTTTGACGCCAATTTCTTTGTGGTTTACATTTCACCTTGTTTATGGTTAAGGGAAATAGGTAAGTTAAGCTGTGTTTTGTTTTCTTTATTTTTTGGTGAGGTAATTTAGGCTCTAAAAGAAGATTGTTTTGTTTATTGTTTTGGCCGTGTCTGCCCCTGATGCTGAAACCCTTATTTTTTCATTGTAATAAACATTGTATCGATTTGATATCTCTCTGGTATTGAGACTCGCTTCCTTTTTGTTACGGCTGTCCCCTAGCGGTCATAACAGGCGTCTTCACGCCTGGTGTTGTGTGCAGAAAATGTCCATCTTCAATATCGCTCCCCAGAATCACAGCTCTCCCAAGGTTGGAGAGTCTTATCAACAAAGCACTTCACCAAAACATGCTGCTAGCATGTACTTTCTCTCAGTGAGAGGTACAGACAATAGTACAGGCAATATTCATCTTGATTCTTTAGTGTTTCAGTAAAAGGAAATATAAAATGAATAAAATAAAATAAAAATGAAAGACAAATTCATATTTAATCCCTGGAAGCCGGGCTAAGTGAGCAAACTGCACTCCCAGCATGTTAGAGGCTGTGTTACACACATGTAGCTATCACGTGTTTAATGAGACATCACACATAGGCCAGACGCCACTCAAAGACCAAATACAAACTTTAGAAAACATACAAGAAGAACAAACAATCAGTAGTTCTATTGAGTAAAATCAACTGGAATTAATCATTAGAAATAGGAGGATATATATTAATTAAGGCTTTGATTATGAATCTGATTAAGATATTTACAGGTATATTGAAGCGGCAGGGGATTTCAGACTCCCCCCTTCAAGTTATTTAAGTGAAAGGCTACTATACGTACAAATGAATAATGTAAACTCTAGAGAAAAAAAAAATACACATGGAGTCCCACAAGGCTCGGTATTAGGACCCAAATTATTCATAATGTACATAAATGATGTCTGTGAGGTCTTACAAAATCTAGATTGTATTCTGTTTGCTGACGATACCAGCCTCTATTGCTCAAGAACAGATCTGGAGCAACTCCTGAATACTGTTGAAAATGAGCTAAGGATATATATATAAAAAATGGTTTGATATAAACAAACTATCGATGAACTTAAGTAAAACTAAATATATTTGGTAATAGTAAAATTAAAAAATAAGTTACAATTAAAATAAATGATATAGAAATTGAAAAGGTAACTGGCAATAAATTCTTGGGAATTTATATTGATGAATATTTGAATTGGGAAATGTATATACATTTTATAAAGATGAAAACTGCTAAAACTATTGCTATAATGTGTAAAATATATATATTTTTTTGTAAATCAACGCTTATTATTTTTACCGAACAATTCTCTCATTCTGCCATACCTTAGTTATTGAAATTTGGGGGAATAATTACAAATCAAATATTAATCCAATCTATTTACTCCAAAAGAAGGCAATTAGAATTGTAAATCTGGAAAAATATTCTGCACCAACAAATCTTTTATTTATAAAATTAAATACCTTGAAAATTGATGACCTTGTTGACTTAAATACATGTGTCTTTAGTGTGTGATTTAAGGCATATAACCATCAGCTCCCTCACAGTCTCCAGGAGATGTTCAAGCTCAGAGAGAGTCAGTATAACCTCAGAGGAATAGGTATTTTTTTAAAACAGTGTGAGAACAAATAAAAAAAGTAAATGTATTACAGTCAGAGGGGTAAAGTTGTGGAATAGTTTAGATGATAAATTAAAAGGGTGTTATATAGTAAAATTATTTAAAACAATGTACAAATCTAGTATCATTGAAAATATAAGGGATTAGAATTATAAAATAAATAAATACATAAATAAATAAATGATTAATTAATAGGATTATTATTATAACAAAGGTGTGAACTAAAGGGAAGATGATTAACCTTATTTAATTCTGCTTTAATTTCAGTTTTTGGTCATGTAAAGTATAGTATGTATGACTTTGTTTTCTTCTTGATATATTGTTCTATGGTAAGAGGGCTAGGCATAATAAGTTCAGACTTCAGCCCAGACCCTTCGGTCTTTGTCCTTGTCTTTGAAATGTTGAAGGATTATATAATTTAATTCAAAATGCTTGTTTTTTGTTTTTGTTTTGTTTTATTTTGTTTTTTTTTTCCCTTTGGATGGATGACCCAAAAAACTAAACACACACACACACACACACACATTTGTTTTTGTGAAATGTGGGGACATTCCATAGGCGTAATGCATTTTATACTGTACAAACCATATTTTCTATCCCCCTACACTGCCCCTGCCCCTGAACCTACCCATCACAGGAGAATGTGCAGTTTACTTTCTGTGAAAAAACCTCATCCTGTGTGATTTATAAGCATTTTGAAAAGTGAGGACATGGGGAACGTCCTCATATTTCACCCTCTTTTTGTAATACCTATGTCATACCCATGTCATTATACACATTTGTGTCCTGATATTTCACAAAAACATGCCCACGCACATACACACACACACACACGCACGCGCGCACACACACACACAAACACATGTTGTGTTTCCATGTTTTATGGGGACATTCCATAGGCGTAATGCAGTTTATACTGTACAAACGTATTTTCTATCCCCCTACACTACCCCTGTCCTAAACCTACCCATCACAGGAGACATGCTGCATTTTTACATTTTCAAAAAACATCACTTAGGGTGATTTATAAGATGTTTTCCTTATGGGAACCAAAAAATGTCCCCACAAGGACAAGGATTTCGGATATTGCCATCTTTGTGGGGACATTTTGTCCCCATACCGTAGGGATACCCCACACACACACACACACACACACACACAGACGAGAGCGTAGAGAGTACGTCATCAGTGTTTAATGTGGGCGTAGTTAAAGAGCTATTTTGGCGCGTGTTGCTTTTATCGACTCTCTGATTGGTGTAATGTACAGCATCATGGGTAATGTAGTTTTTTAACAGGAACTCCTGTTACTTTATTTTAAAGGTAAGCTTAAATAATGCTGGCTGACAGCTTCAGTAGGTCTGTCTTTATAGGTTCATAAGTTAGCGTTCAAAATCAATTTCCCTAAAATGAAGGAACGTTTTACGACTGTCTATGGGCGGAGCTGAATGGAGCGACGTCCACGTAATGACGGCAGAGGCGGAGCAGGTTATTTGAAAGTGGCGGGCAGTGTCTTTCTTTAGAGAAGCTAACGTTGTTCTCGTATTTTAATGACAGAAACTGTTCAGGACGACTGTCTTTACAAAAGATAACGGTAACCTGTGAGGGTGATTAGATCACGATTTTTCTTTGTCTTTTCTTATTTGAAACTGTTGTCAAGTTTGTGTAAAAAGGAACGTTTACTAAGCTTTACTCTTGGAGCCCGATAACAAACTCCAGAGCGGAAGGTAATGACATGATTTTTAAACATCCTGTTTTGTCGTATCAGCTCCTTATTTTTTTGTGTGTTTAGTGCAAATGTGTATTTATATGTAGAAATTGTATATAAAGATAAACGATACTGACTTTAAGTGTAGTTCAAGACTCGGGCCTGTTGGATAAACCGTAATCTTACCAGTTAACGTTAGTCATCTAATGTTTTTTCTTCTTCTTCTTTTAAGTCTGATCTTGAGTTTTAGCAGGAATTCTGCATGTCTTTAAAAGGTTTTAAAAAGTCTTAATTCACCTGTCCACAAATAAGGCCTTATCAGAGCAGAAAGTCGTACTCTTGTAAAGTGATGGCATTAAATGTTAAATGCACTGCAAAAATGAACATTTTATTCATTATTTTACTTTTTTTGTTGTCTTACTCATTAACCAGTTAATGACGATGCATCAAGATGCATTTACTTGAGTTGCACAATGAAGATAGTTTTCTGAGAAGTTGAACACAATTGAGTTTACACCTAAAGCCAAAACAAATATCTATAAATTTTAACCTTTTTTTTTTTAATCCGATTTTCAGATCCTTGTTCTAATCATAAACCTACTTAATTTTGATCAATTTAACAGAAAACAAGACTTCTTAAAATCTTATATTTTACTTACAAGATTTAAGAATCTTTTGTTTGACATTTGTTGTTGGAAAACAAGACAAATACTGTACATCATTTTTACTTTGATCAGAAGGTGCTGTGAAAGTTATATCCATATTCTAGTAATTAAACTAGTTGGGAGCAGAGGTATTCAAGCCTTAAGCTATTGTTTCTGTAAAATGATTTTAAAAAAGAGGAGGCATGAGGTTTTATTTGAAGTGTTGCTAAACTCATTTTGTGCTCCCTAGACATTTGCATTTAGAAAACATTGACATGTTGTGTCCCTTCACTTTATTCCTTCTACCATCATAAAACCTGCAGAAACCTTGTTATAGTCAGTTGTATAATACTTAGACTGGATGAAAAAGTAACTCTTTGTAAAACCCTTTTTGAACCCAGTCGGTGTGCTTAAAGCTCACTGCGTTTTTGGTCACGATTTGGCTGAGACAAATTTAGCAAATCCTAAAAGATTCCTCTGATCCTAGACTAAAATCTGATCAAAGTCTTAGATCGCTAGTTAGACATGTTCACCAACAGCTGATTTACTTCAGGGGTACTTCAGCACTGGGAAGATTAATCTGTATTTTAACTGGGTCATTAATGTAGCAGAAATGTGAAATTATTTTTGAATTTGGTGCCTTCTAGACTGAGAAAACACAGAAAATGTATTTTTGTCTCATGGGGATGAAAGACAACAATTCCCAGAATGCACTGCTTTACTGCCCTACTCTAGGCACGGCTAGTCGGCTACTGGATCACTTGCATTCATTTTCAGAAAATCAGTTCAGTTAGAGACACTACAATTAAAAACTGAACGTGTCTGTTCGATATAATGCGAGTGAGCCAATTGAGTGTCACGGCAGAAACGCACCAGGATCGGATAACATTCATCACATGAACTGAGGTAAGCGTGGGATTCGCGGCTGCGGCTGCATTCACAGCGCGTGATCAGTCTGGCACGTGTTCAGTTCATGTCTTTGGAAGCTTAACTGTCATAGGAAGTTAATTTTAAAAGTTAAAACACTCACTTTGCTCTCCACCGCTCCGTTTACATGAATCTCCGCAGCTCCGCGAGCCGAGTGCTGTGAGTGTGATGTTGAAAACATGTGGAAATAGCGCCCTCTGCTGGCTGTAGTCTTCAGCCTCTGGCCAAAAACTCCTCCGATGACGCAAAATGACGTTATTTTTCCAGAAATAAAATACATAATTCTCTCGTCTTAGGGTCATATGAGGGGGGAAAGTACGATCATTTGAATATACTCCTGGGTTACTACTGATACAAAGCTTAATGCTAATCGCTGAAGTAACCCTTTAATGACCATTCTGTTCAAATTAGACCTCAGACAAAATTCTGGTCGTGTCAGAAGATTTGGCACACAGTCCTGACTTGTACGACGACCATCCATGCCGTTTTTCAAGAGAAATCATGATCAAAATGAGCCTAGAGATTTCTTTGTAAGCCACCATTTCGATCTTGTATGTAATGCATTTCAGTCACTAAACCCATCCTTAATTGATGATAAACTTTGGACATGTTTTCTTGTGTGTGTCTGTTTTTAAAGCACCTGGGGTCTCACTAATAACCGGTGCTTACACACAAAACAGGCCCTGAAAGAGGCGTACGCTACTTCTGATGCATAAGTTGTGATTTATAAAAACAAACTTGACGGGGAAACTGTGTGCACCTGCACACAAACTCTGATCCATGCGTACAAACTCTTTTACTTGAGTGAGAAAATTGTCCACCTGGCTTTTGAGTCAGCTGTGACAAGTGTCAGCTGTTTTGTCTTAAGTTGTTCAGTGTCTAAATTTTTCCTTTGCATCTTTGGTTGATCATCAGACTAATTATTCTTAAACACAGTATTAATATAATGACAATTGCTATGTTACCAGTCTTGTCTTGCTCTATGCACACCGGCTTGGCAAGACAATGAGCACATTTAAAAGCACACCAGTACACTGATAACTCCCAAAAAACTGTGGGCTGCACTATTACCTAAAACTGTGTCTGTTAATGCAGATTATCTGTCATTCTTTCTATGAGTAAAGATAAAGGATGGAGCAAGATTTGTTTTGCGAACGTTAATTTTTACATCAGCTGGGCTAACATATGCATTGTTATTGATACAGTTCCCACGTGTGCACCGCATTACATTTTACACACACACGTACACTAGGCTTGGGCGGTAATATTGTATACCACGGGATCTAAAAATAGCAACGGTAACAGTTTCAATACCGTCTTACCGTCATAAAAAAACACTTGTATAGGAGACAAATTAACTAATTAAATATTCTATATAATTGATTTAATGCCTAAAAAGGCATATGCGTGGTTGTCATGCCTCCATCAAATACCTCCAAACTACGAGAGTCATACAGCGGACAATCTTGCTGCTGCGCTCAGAGCTGCACTTCAGGAATGGCAACTTGACGAGAAAAAACTTTCAGCCATAATCACTGACAACGCTGCCAACATTTATGGCGCAATCAGGTCCCTGCATTGGCCGTGGCTTAACTGCTTCGGTCACAAATTAAACTTCGCTGTCAGAAATGCATTGCATGACCAGAGGCAAAAAACCGAGCGCGCCCTCGGACTGTGCCGTAATATTGTCGGGGCCTTTTCACACAGCTGGCAACGTAAGCATGAACTCCACAAGGAGCAAGTGGACTTAGGACTCCCAAAACATAGTCTCATAACGGTAAGCATAAAACGTGCTTCCTCAGGGGCAGGGCCTCAATTCTCAAATGTAAAAAAGGGGCATATGTATATGCTTTGCATCACATAAATTATATTTAAAGGCAGGCTATATTAAAATAGAAAACCATTTTTTAAATTGTAATTTTTTCTGTATTTTTTATCAAATAAATGCAGGCTTGATGCGCATAAGGGACTTATTAAAAAAATGCATGCAAATTTGACCAAATGGAATAATATACAGACTTATTCATTCATTCGTTTAGGCTATTCATTCGTTTATTTAGGCCAATTAATTAATTAATTTGTTTATGAATGCCTATTAATTCATTAATTTGTTTTAGGCCTATTCATTAATTTAATCGTTTGTTCAACACTGCGCAACTCGCTGGGGCTCCAAACTGGCAATGGTGGGGCGCATCCTTTTATAGCTGAAATAGCCTACTGTTTGGAGCAAGTTACTCAAGGAGACGAGGACACTTCTCTGGCGGAAAAATGCTGCCGGGCGTTTTCCTCAGATGTCGCGAGTGGCACGAAAGTAGCTAGCTACCTGTGCGTCTGTGCCACAAGCACACCATCGGAGCGGGTTTTCAGCACCGCAGGTAAAGTTGTCGGTCCACAACGTGCCCGGTTAAAGCTGGACAAAGTAAACATGCTAGTTTTTCTAGCGAAAAATCTTGACTAGATTTGATGCCACTTGCCATTCGTTCCTATTCGCACTGTGTTTATTTTTATTATTTAATTGATTCTGGTATTTTTATTTGGTTTTCGTTAAAAACAATATTTGAAAGACTGGAAAGAAGTTTTTATTTAGGCCTATTGCTTTGCAATCATTTTTATTATATGGATGTTTATGTTAATTCAACTCTGGTTGACTGTTGTGGCTCTATTTGCACTTTTTTATAAGCTGCTCTTTATTATTAAAAGTTGTTCGGCAGGTGTGATTTAATTAAACTAATTTGTGTGCGCGAAAACTGTTCTGGGCTGCGTTTCCCAAAAGCATAGTAAGCTTAAGTTGATCGTAGAACACTTGCCACCAATGGTCTCCACGATCAACTCTTACGATGCTTTTGGGAAACGCAGCCCTGGATGTTTATGTTAATTTAATTCAGTTAAATTTTAATGAAAGTTGTTAATATTGTTGTGCATGTTATTTTGTTATTGTTTCAGTATTAGTGTTTGGTATTCAGTTTCTGAAAGATTTAGGCACAAGGCAACAGTTTGGTGAGGCTGTCTGAGCATTTTTTTGAGCAAAAATATTTTTTTTATTATTTACGGTAAAACCGTTTACCGCTATAAAATAGGGAGGAGGTTTGACGGTATCAAAATTTGGATACCGCCCAAGCCTAACGTACACACACACACATACACTTACACACGTACGTTTGCCTATGGAAGCACCTGTTAATGGTGAGGAATTACAGTTGAAACCTCTCATAACGTACCACAATCTGAGTAGCATCACTGAGAAACGTCCTGCTCAAGGTTCAGGTTAAAAAATAAGTTCTTCCATTGTTTCATCATCGATTCGGACTTGCGCTGGGGTTGATGTAATATCATCATCACTGTCTTTACTTCGCTGAACTTTAGGAACAGGAAGCCTCCTGAATGGAGCTGGAGTTCAGTTATGGTAATGGCTGTCTGTCTCCAAAATACTCGCTGTATATGGTCAACCAATCACAACATACTGGGTCATCTGTCCAATAAGAGCAGAGTAGCTTGTGGAAAGGAGGGATTTAGAGAGACTGATTCATCCGAGTTTGAGAATCATTAAACTTTGTGGTGTTGTGCAATGTATATTATGAGAAAATTAAAGTTTTTTTATTTACCTTTGATGCATGTAAACCTGTTGTAGGAGACTTCCAAAACAAAATTAGGAAACTTTAAAATAGAATAATAGGGGCACTTTAATGTAACTTTTGGTCGTATTTGTCTGAAAGAAGAATGTCATGTACACCTAGTGAATCATGGGGTAATTTTCATTTTTGACACTCCCTTTTAAATAAAGCGAAGAAGAGTTGCAACATGTCAGCGGCAAACTTACAGCTCATATATTATCCTCTCATGCAGTTACAGATGCAGCATTTTGCTGCCGCTTAAGCTCCACGAGAGGAGAGCACTTTCTAGAAATCAGGTTAATGCGTTTACATGGGGAATGAAATCAGCGTAAAGAGCAAAAATCTAGCTGTGACGATGGGTTTATGCTTGATCTGTTTAGGACCTTACTCTGATCAAGCAAAACGTGTTAACACATTTACATGATCATGTGCACTGTCGCTTAAGCATAAACGGGATAAGAACGTGCATGTAAACACTCAATAGTCCAGTTGGGTTGTCATTTGTGATTGAGCCTCATTTGTTCTTCCAGCATGACCAAGGAGGACGATAAGGCCATTCCGGTGAGGGTTGCGCTGAGATGCCGGCCTCTGGTTCCAAAAGAAACAAATGAAGGATGCCAGTGCTGTCTTAATTTTGCACCTGGTGAACCTCAGGTGTGTATCATAAGAATTTGCTTATTTATTCTTTTGCATCAAAAAGTCATGTCAGTACTTAAAGACTCATGAAATCTCTCCCCCCCATTTCAGGTCATTGTTGGGAATGACAAGGCTTTCACCTATGATTATGTTTTTGACCCCACAACCGAACAGGAGGAAGTATTCAACACCGCGGTGTCTCCGTTATTGTCTGGGCTTTTTAAAGGTTTGTAGAGCAGTCCCACTAGGATTTTGTGGATCTCAGAAACTTTTGGTTGCAAAAATCAGACACCATTAATTTTCATGTTTTTACAATTTAAATTATATAATCTATAGAGAGTTACAGGCAGGTGAGCTAAACCAAAGTTAACCTTGAGGGGCAGAGTTGAGAAACTAGTCTACTGCTGAAATCAGAAACTGTGGACAAGCAAATATTGTCTCCAATATAAATTATATTCAGTATTCTATGTAATAGTTCAATACTATTATTAAACCTCTATAGACTTTCATTTGTTCCACGTGCTTAATGTAAATATTAGGCCTGTCACAAGTCCTCAAAACAAGTACTCTATTTAAAAAAATGATTTGCAATTTACCAGTGTCGAGTAAAAATCCATGATTTTCAATAACTTTAAAATAACTTTAAGAATAACTTTAAAAATACCGAAGTGGCGCTTTCCAAGGAACATTAATGCACCGCATTACTAGACAGTTTTCTAAGGCTGCCTGATTTATTAAAACATACTGTAGCATAGTGCTATTGTGAATTCAGTTAAATAAAACTCACACACACACACAAAGCGAGAGGGGGTACGGAAAGTATTCAGACCCCCTTCAATTTTTCACTCTGTTATATTGCAGCCATTTGCTAAAATCATTTAAGTTTTTTTTCTTATTAATGTACACACAGCACCCCATATTGACAGAAAAAACACAGAATTGACATTTTTGCAGATTTATTAAAAAAAGAAAAACTGAAACATCACATGGTCCTAAGTAGTCAGACCCTTTGCTGTGACAAATTTGGTTATCCCCCTGGTTACAGCTACCTGAAGAAAGCCTGTTACACTGTCATGGTGGTGGCTTAGCTGTAATTCATAGACAAACATTTGAGCTCTCTTTTCTCCATTTCCCAACAGTGTCATCATTTGAATACCTTGCTTTTAAATGTAAACCCCCTTTTTCTTTGACAATATTTATTCGCCCCCCCCTCCCAAAAAAAAAACAAAACAAAATCTTTATCACTGAGATGCATGACTTTCTTTCAACACTCTGTTCTACTTCTGTCAACATTTTAATATTAGGAGATTTTAATATTCATGTAGATAGCCCCTCCTGCCACCTAGCAGATGAGTTTCTGCAATTATTGGACTGCCTCAATCTCCAACAGCATGTGGATGTACCCACTCATTCTAGGGGACACACTCTGGACTTGGTCATTTCCAACTCTCCTCATATTAGAAATCTCTTGGTCTGGGTATGTCTGATCACCAGGCCATCTCAATGGAGCTGCCACGTTCCTCTTCCCATACCAAAGATACCTGTCAAATTAGCTTCAGGAACCTGAAAAAGATTAACCAAGACACTTTAACTATAGACCTCCAGCAATTCTCCCCTGCTGACCTCTCATCAGTCACGGAGTCGGTTGACTTCTACAACCAATCTCTAAGCAACCTTATAGATCTTCACACCCCTGTGTACACCAGCGAACTCCGGAGGATGAAGACGGTTGGGCGTGTACTTGAGAGGCGTCTAAAGCTTTCAGGACTCGCTGTTCATAGGCAAGCCTATAGAGAACATCAGAAGGCAGAAGGTCTACGCAAAGTCCTTGAGAGATGCTTAGTCACAGTTCTACTCTTGCGTCATTAACAATAACCCTGGAAACTCCAAGAAGCTTTTCTCCACTATAAATCACATCCTCAAACCGCAAGCTCACTCTTTTTCAGAAGCCACAGAAGAGAGGTGCAATAAGTTCATGACCTTTTTTTAAGGAACAAAGTAGACATCATCCATTTTCACCTATCTAGCACCTCCAATCTGCCTGTCCCGACTGTTGATCCACAGCCTGGGACCTTCCAACATCTCTGCTGCTTCTCCATCATCACACAGCGTGAGGTTGAGGACATCATCAGTAAGATGAAACCATCCACCTGTGCACTTGATCCTTTTCCCACAGCCTTGGTAAGAATTAACCTCTGTGTCTTAAGTCCCTTTATAACAAAGATCATTAATCATTCCCTCCAGGCTGGCCATGTTCCTTCATCACTAAAAACTTCTATCAAAAACCCACTTTAGACCCAAATGTTACTACAGACCCATCTCCTACCTTCCATACCTCTCTAAGGTGCTGGAAAAAGTTGGTTCTGCACATCTTCAGGTCCATTTGGAACAAAACAATTTATATGAGAAATTTCAGTCTGGTTTCCGTACAGTTTTGGTCAGGGTCCCAAATGACCTATTGATGGCGGCAGATACTGGTTTTCCATCCCTTCTCATCCTCCTGGACTTAACTGCAGCTTTCAATACTGTTGATCATAACATCCTCCTTCACCGTTTACATTCCACCATCGGTCTCTCTGACTTGGTCCACAAATGGTTTGCATCTTATCTTACCGGGAAAACTGAATATGTTGTGTTGGGAGAAGCTACATCCCTGTCACAAAATGTCACCTGCAGTGTCCCTCAAGGCTCAGTGCTCGGCTCCACCCTGTTCATCCTCTACATCAGGGTTTCTCAAAGTTTACATTCAAAGGTCCAAATCTGAATTTTCATCAATGACAAAGGTCCGGAACTAGCCTGGATGCCAGCTGAATTTAGCCCCGCCCACAAAATTTTTTGCTCGGGCAATTCGGTCTGGAATTGCTCCATAGAAGAGTTATTCTGCCCGAACAGAAACTGTTCGGACCAATGAAATTGTCCGGGCGGGCTTTAGACTATGATGGACAGATGATCAACAGTAACGTTATCATCCACGTCATCAAAGGTGCTTTGGGTTGAATTTGCTCTTATCCTAAACGGAGAACTTGTTCGTATATGCATTCACCTTCACTATTTCTCTCAGAAACGATGATCGTGTTGGTAAGTACTCTGTGTATCCTTAAATTCTTTTATTGGCAAAGATCATTTACACTAATCTTTTTCTTGTAACGATACCTAATCCAGCTCGCGTGCAGACAGAGTTGCCACGTTTTTTTGCAATGTTGCGCACAATTGCTACTCAAAACTATAGCCCAAAACAATAACTTTCCGGGGGGTTCTCCGAAAAAAATGGCGTTTGGTTGGCAAAATATGTTATTTTGGCAAGGTTGCCTGCTAAAATTCGCATTCCTAGGTTTATATAATCACATAATTGGGGTCGCTTCAACCTGCAGACATGGAGAAAAACACGGACTTGGCAACACAGTGCAGTTGAGTTCTGTTGACATTTGGCAACTAACGTTACGCGTTGCTCTGATTAGTTGTGGGTCTATCCAATTGAGGTCTTTCCTGGTTCGGTTGAAACACGCCCCATAATCAAAGCTCAATGGAGCGGTACCAGACTGGTGGCCACACCAGGCTAGTCCGGAACTAATGGTAGTTACAAAACAGTTTTTAATAAACATGTATAACAAAACAACATTTTATGAAAAAATAAGGTACCTTTTGCATTCAAAATACATGAATAACAAGTGCAAAAATGGCAAAACCATTCATTTAAGTGTCTGGATTTTTCTTAACAAAACACCACAAAAGTATCATGTTGCAAAATACAGAGCAGTCTAATGTAAGAAATAGCACTGTCAGTCTCCCATCAGCTGACCATGTTTTGTCATATAATGCCGTTTGACATTTCCACTCTTCACAACTGTCTCTGACAAATCAAACAGAATGGCTTCGTGCTGGATTGGGGCAAAATGAACGCATACCTCTCCGTCCAATCATCTTTGAAAAGTATATTCTTCGTCAACTTTGTATTTTCTGGACAATGACATCCTCCACACCCATTCAAATGCTACTGCGGTGAAGTGTTGCGCGACTCGCCTCCAATTACGTCAAAAGTACACTCCCTGGATGTCAATGCAACTGAATCAAAGAGGAAAACTTTAAATATCTTTTCTTCACTTTAATTCACCCTTCGCAGCAAGTTTGATTGACAGGCGATCTGACCAATCAAATCGCAGAATGTCTGTGCCGTTTTGTCTGACAAAGCAGTCAGGAGAGTTCGTACCGTGGATTAACGTTGGTGGACTTGAACTTGAAAAATGTTATAACGTATAAAGTTATTTACTGACATCTTTCCGCGGTTGAAACATTTCTTTTAGTGTTCATTCATGTTTATTTGATGCTTATCAATGAACTAAAAGGAAGAGATTATCTATTCATGAGCAGCTTTTACTGAGGCGTCACAGCGATCACGACACATTAAATAGAGACAAAAGGGTATTTATTGTTTGAATTTCTTTTAAAAAAATGACAATTTAAAAGTTGAGACTTTTTCATATCAAAAGTAACCTGCTCTGTCCTGTCTGTCGGCGTGTTGTCATTGTCCTCTTTGTTCCGTGATGTATTATCTCCACGTGAGAATGTGTGTGCTGTGAGAGCGCCATGGCTCGTCGGACATAGCAACAGTAACTAAATGGGGCGGGTCTTTGCAAACGGTCAGACCATCTCCAAAAATACCTAAAACTAGTCTAAACAAATGATTTTGACATGCATTTATCGAAGTAGGAAATCCAGACTTGTAATCCCTTATACACAATTACTACTGTTGAAATATGAAATGGAGGCGGGTCCGGATTGAATTCCCTCCGGTTCCGGATCCGGACTGGAGTCCGGACTTTGAGAAGTGCTGCTCTACATGCTCCCCCTTGGCCGTGTCATCAGCCAGCATGGAATTTCTTTTCACTATGCTGATGACACTCAACTTTACCTTAGGACAAATTCTACCCCCTCTGCTGCCCATCCACTTTGATCACTTACCTGGATGAGATAAAGGCGTGGATGAAGCAAAATTTTATGCAGCTAAACAGCTGAAACGATCCTAGTCGGCACTCCACTTCAGGTCCGAAATTCCATTATCACCAGCATTGCTTTCTCTGATCAGGACATTCCACTTTCCACATCAGTCACCAACCTGGGGGTCAGAATGGAATCGCAAGTCACTTCAAACATTTGTCTAAGACTTCCTTCTTCCACCTCAGAAACTTTTCCAAACTTCGTCCTATACTAACACTGGCAGATGCGGAGAAGCTTTTGTCTCCTCCAGGCTGGACTACTGCAATGCGCTCCTTATTGGCATCCCTGGCAAAAATCTGCAGAAGCTACAGTATATTCAAAACAGCGCTGCTAGAATCATGATGAGGGTGCGCAAATACGAGCATATCACCCCTATTCTCAAATCACTCCACTGGCTTCCTTTCACGCTCCGGATCGAGTATAAGATCTCCCTCCTTGCTCACCAGTCAGGGCTTTGTGGCAGAGTGGCCAGACAGAAGCATCTCCCGCATGAAAGCCTGCACAGAGTTTGCTAAAAAAACACCTGAAAGACTCCAAGATGGTTCTCTAGTCTGATGAGACCAAGACCATGTGTGGAGAGAATCAGGCACTGCTCATCACCTGTCCAATACAGTCCCAACAGTGAAGCATGGTTGTGGCAGCATCATGCTGTGGTGCTGTTTTTCAGCTACAGGGACATAACGACTGGTTGCAATTGAGGGAAAGATGAATGCGGCCAAGTACAGGGATATAATGGACGAAAACCTTATCCAGAGTGCTCAAGACTTCAGACTGGGCCGAAGATTCACCTTCCAACAAGACAATGACCCTAAGCACACAGCTAAAATAACGAAGGAGTGGCTTCACAACCACTCCGTGACTGTTCTTGAATGGCCCAGCCAGAGCCCTGACTTAAACCCAATTGAGCATCTCTGGAGAGACTTGAAAATGGCTTTCCACCAACGTTTACCATCCAACCTGACAGAACTGGAGAGGATCTGCAAGGAGGAATGACAGAGGATCCCCAAATCCAGGTGTGAAACACTTGTTGCATCTTTCCAAAAAAGACTAATGGCTGTATTAGATAAAATGGTGCTTCTACTAAATACTGAGCAAAGGGTCTGAATACTTAGGACCATGTGATCTTTGCAGATTTATTAAAAAAGAAAAACTGAAATACGTCAACAATTCAGTTTTTTCTGTCAATATGGAGTGCTGTGTGTACATTAATGAGGAATAATGTATGTATGTATGGGTCTAAGGAAACAAGGATTGTATATGTGTACATGTATATGTGCGTCTTATGCCGAGTTCACATTTCATGATTTTTAAAGTCGTCAGATCACTGTTCTTTTCACACTGCATGACTTCACACTTTCAGTTGTTGCTGTGTTCACACTGCACAATGGATCTGCGACGGGGGTTTCACATTGCATGACTTTACAATAGGAAGAATCGCAGACAACTCTATCTAGTTTGCAAACTACTTTCACAACCAAACACGTGAGAAGTGATAAGGAAATAACGCAAGATCACGTGTGGGTTAGGAATTATCAAAAATATCCTGCTAGAAGCTTGCGATCCAAAACTGTTTGTGTGACGATTTGCAGCGGAAAGGACAAAGATATTATGGAGGGGGAAAGTGTTGGGGAGATGCAGGCAGCAAGGATTGTGTGTTGTGCCAAGAGAGTTGGAGGTAAATAAATAGTTTTGCAATGTGCTGCTTCTGTTTGATAATTTTAAATATATATATTAAAATACTGCTATTCTGGCCCTGTATCTTGCTCTCTGGCTGTAGGTCATCACCAATGTAATTCAGTCAGAACACTTTTCACACAGCAGGATTTTGTATCCAAGTATTTAGCATGCCAAATATCTCACAGGCGTCGGCGACTTATCTGTGACTCATAGATTGCGTCTTTGATAATACACACTGAGTGATTGTCACTCGCGTGAATGTGCACCTATTTGCCTATGGTTTCGGGTGATTGTGATTTCACACAACCTGTCGGCAAGTGAAAATCAGGGCTACAAATATGCAGAGTGAACTCAGCATTAGAGCGCCTCCATTAACAGTAAATGCTGTTCAACATGAACTGTTATAATTTACATGCATGGAGTGTCTCCAACTCTCTCTGCATATGCTGTGAGTTTAGGTTGCTTATAACGTTCATCTGTGAACTAGGGCTGCAACAACTAGTCGGTATAATCGATAATAAATCTTTGACAGCGATTCTCCTTATCGATTAGTCTGGTCTGCCTTCTGTGCACACAGCCTCCACCAGTCGCGGCAAATTACAGCACTGAATAATGCATTTCTATTGACATAATTAATCTAAAAATAGTGAAGCAAACAGGGCGAGCTGCTGCGGAAAAGGTATGTGATCCAAGAATTCTTTATTTTTAAGCTTCAAGCTAACGCATTAACGTTTAACAGTCCTACCCTGTTATGCGCTTTGACAGATGCGTGTGCATCCTCAGCGCAAAACGTAAATTTTACAGGTTAACGGTATCTGTAAATGTTAGGGGTGTGATACGCCACGAGATCTCGTGAGACTAAACTGTGGCGAGATCTCTTGTCAAGGTGAAAGCGGTCTCGTGTCATATAGTGTGAGGGTGAAGTTAGGATAGAATATGCCAACACTACGTTTACATTACTTCTCCACTCTAGTTTGGATTTTTATAGAAATAAAAACAATTTAATTCAGGTGGATAAGTCAGCTTAATTCCATCAGCTCATCCAACATGAGCGGTTCGAGCCGTACATAGCACTGATCACGTGTCGACGAGCGCTCGCATTGAGCGTGTGTTGCGAGTGTGTGTTACATGTTAATGGACTCTGCGGCGGAGGATTCATTGCGCAGCAGAAGCGTCAGACTTGTATTTGAAAATGCGCATTCAGCCCCACCAATACTATTTCCAGAGTACACATGATCGCAAAATTCAAAGTGAAAGTAAATGCGAGCGCATGGTCTCTATTTGCACTTTGATTATGGTATTATGGTTATTTTTTGCACTTAATATCTATAATCAATCTGTGGGAAGGAGTTCATTTAGGAGGTCAAAAGAAGCTTATGTGCAGTTCTAAGGTCTGAAGAGACAATCACACAGGAGCGAGCCAGTCAGTTGAGTTTTTGGCTAAACCTTTACAGTGCTTAAGTATTGTTGTCTTTTACTGCATATGATAATTCATACTCAGAAAGTAGAACTGAAATTACATTCATTACAAGATGATTAGTTAAAACATTTCAAATGCACCTGCAAATAATTTTTCTAGTCATGTATTTCATCATTGAGGATTTCTTAGAAATACCATGTGAAAAATCTTCTCGTCTCGTGAGATAAGTGTCTCGTCAGACCTCTAGTAAATGTTATTAATTCACGTAAGTATTTCCATTTTCCATGAAATCGCATCCTGACAGACAGTCTGCACTACAAACTTTGCTGTACGAGCGTCGGTGCTGTGAATGCGTCAGACAGACAGAACACCGTAGAGAGGGAGACAATATTCAGTGCAAAAACATTTAGCTGAAATATCTGCTTTTGGATGCTAAATTTTGTTTGTCAACATGTAATTCACATATTTTATGAGAGTATAACTAAAGAGATAACAGCGTGTAATTGAATATACAGGTCCTTCTAAAAAACCTGCATATTGTGATAAAAGTTCATTATTTTCTATAATGTAATGATAAAAATTAAACTTCCATATATTTTAGATTCATTGCACACCAACTGAAATATTTCAGGTCTTTTATTGTTTTAATACTGATGATTTTGGCATACAGCTCATGAAAACCCAAAATTCCTATCTCAAACAATTAGAATATTTCATTTGACCAATAAAAGAAAAGTGTTTTTAATTACAAAAAAAGTAAACCTTCAAATAATTATGTTCAGTTATGCACTCAATACTTGGTCGGGAAACCTTTTGCAGAAATTACTGCTTCAATGCAGCGTGGCATGGAGGCAATCAATCTGTAGCACTGCTGAGGTGTTATGGAGGCCCAGGATGCTTCGATAGCGGCCTTAAGCTCATCCAGAGTGTTGGGTCTTGCGTCTCTCAACTTTCTCTTCACAATATCCCACAGATTCTCTATGGGCTTCAGGTCAGGAGAGTTGGCAGGCCAATTGAGCACAGTAATACCATGGTCAGTAAACCATTTACCAGTGGTTTTGGCACTGTGAGCAGGTGCCAGGTCGTGCTGAAAAACTAAATAATCTCCATAAAGCTTTTCAGCAGATGGAAGCATGAGGTGCTCCAAAATCTCCTGATAGCTAGCTGCATTGACCCTGCCCTTGATAAAACACAGTGGACCAACTCCAACAGCTGGCATGGCACCCCAGACCATCACTGACTGTGTTCCTTCTCCCCAGTCTTCCTCCAGACTCTGGCACCTTGATTTCCGAATGACATGCAAAATTTGAGCGACAGTCCAGTGCTACTTCTCTGTAGCCCAGGTCAGGCGCTTCTGCCGCGGTTTCTGGTTCAAAAGTGGCTTGACCTGGGGAATGCGGCACCTGTAGCCATTTCCTGCACGTGCCTGTGCACGGTGGCTCTGGATGTTTCTACTCCAGACTCAGTCCACTGCTTCCGCAGGTCCCCCAAGGTCTGGAATCGGTCGTTCTCCACAATCTTCCTCAGGGTCCGGTCACCTCTTCTCGTTGTGCAGTGTTTTTTGCCACACTTTTTCCTTCCCACCGAGGTGCATTGATACAGCACTCTGGGAACAGCCTATTCGTTCAGAAATGTCTTTGTGTGTCTTACCCTCTTGCTTAAGGGTGTCAATGATGGCCTTCTGGACAGCAGTCAGGTCGGCAGTCTTACCCATGATTGCAGTTTTGAGTAATGAACCAGGCTGGGAGTTTTTAAAAGCCTCAGGAATCTTTTACAGGTGTTTAGAGTTAATTAGTTGATTCAGATGATTAGGTTAATAGCTCGTTTAGAGAACCTTTTCATGATATGCAAATTTTTGGGGTTTTCATGAGCTGTATGCCAAAATCATCAGTATTAAAACAATAAAAGACCTGAAATATTTCAGTTGGTGTGCAATAATCCTAAAATATATGAAAGTTTAATTTTTATCATTACATTATGGAAAATAATGAACTTTTATCACAATATGCAAATCTTTTGAGAAGGACCTGTACAGTGCATCCAGAAAGTATTCACAGCGCTTCACTTTTTCCACATTGTTATTTGTATATTTTCTCATTCCAAAATAGATCAAATTCATTCTTCCCCCCCCCCCTCAATTCTACAAACAATATCCACAAATGACAACTTGAAAGAAACTTGTTTGAAATCTTTGCACATTTTATTACAAATAAAAAATTAAGAAAAAATCACATGTACATAAGTATTCACAGCCTTCGGTCAATACTTTGTTGAAGCACCTTTGACATCAATTACAGCCTCAAGTCTTTGAGTATTATGCTACAAACTTGGCACACCTATTTTTGGGCTGTTTCTCCCATTTTCTTTGCAGAACTTCTCAAGCTCCATCACGTTGGGTGGGGAGCGTCGATATACAGCCATTTTCGGCTCTCTCCAGAGATGTTCATTCAGGTTCAAGTCTGGGCTCTTGCTGGGCCACTCAAGGACATTCACAAAGTTGTCCCTTAGCCACTCTTATCTTGGCTGTGTGCTTAGGGTCAGTTTCCTTTTGGAAGAGGAACATTTGTCCCTGTCTCCAGGGCGCTCTGGAGGAGGTTTTCATCAAGGATATTTCTATACATTGCTGCATTCATCTTTCCCTCGATCCTGACTAGTCTCCCAGTTCCTGCCACTGAAATGCATCCCCACAGCATGATGCTGCCACCACCGTGCTTCACTGTAGGTATGACATTGGCTAAAGAGATTCATCAGCCCAGAGAATTTTGTTTCTCATGGTCTGAGTCCTTTTGGCAAACTCCAGGCGGCTTCCGTCTGGCCACTCTACCATACAGGCCTGATTGGTGGAGTGCTGCAGAGATGGTTGTTCTTCTGGAAGGTTCTCCACAGAGAAACGCTGGAGGTCTGTCAGAGTGACCGTCAGGTTCTTGGTCACCTCCCTCCCCGACCTCTCTAACTTCTCCCAATTGCTCAGTTTGGCCAGGCGGCCAGCTCTAGGAAGAGTCCTGGTGGTTCCAAACTTCCATTTATAGATGATGGAGGCCACTGTGCTCATTGAGACCTTCAATGCTGCAGAAATTCTGTACCCTTTCCGAGATCTGTGCCTAGATACAATCCTGTCGGAGGTCTACAGACAATTCCTTGGATTTCATGGCTTGGTTTGTGCTCTGACATACACTAGCCATTTCTCAATATGCGTTCTTGTCTTCTCATGGACTTGTGAATTGTCATCAGTCACTGCCCAGGTACTGTTCAAATTCAAAGTTCACATCTAGCCAAGTAGAGTTCAGATCCCTGGTTGTGTCCTTGATCTGCCCCTTTTATCAAGGATGCATCGAGAGGAGACTTGTGTGGACTTCAGACAGACAGGTATCCCAGAATGCATCTCGCACCAACCAACAAGCGTCAGCAGTGGATGAGAGAACCCACGTAATGTAATAATACTACTGTTACTGTGTCTCAATGTAGTTTTAAGACTTTCAGGCGGGAATGTAAGCCCAAATCTATGGTTTGTTTATAAAGAGTGACTATTTGAACTTTTGATCTGCTGTTTTTGGAGTTGTGAGATCCAGTCAAACACTGGGTGCTTAGAGCTCATTAACCCCACCAAAAGCGGCCTTTCCTCAGCTAGACCTTCTGACATTTGCCGCTGACTGTGTCTCTGTAGTGGTTAAACATGAAATATAATTTGTCTTGTGTTTATCTAACAGTCTATCTTTGGTCTCATGAATCTTTTTGTTTCCTGGCTTTGTTTTGGCTGAGGGCAGTGTGAAGTTTCATTTATTTCTTTGATCATTAAAAGTGACATTTAGCAGGTTGTTTTGTCATTTTATTTTGTTACAGTAATTATGGGGTATTTGTAGAAGTTTTAGGAAAATAATTAATTTAATCAATTTTGGAATAAGGCTGTAATAAACAGAGGTGTCAAGTAATAAAGTACAAATACTTTGTTACCTTGCTTAAGTAGAAATGTTGGGTATCTATACTTTACTGGAGTAAATATTTTTAAGCCTACTTTTTACCACTACTCCTTACATTTTCACGCAATTATCTGTACTTTCTACTTCTTACTTAAAAAAAAAAAAGCCTTTTCAAAGGGGCATTTCTTTTCAGCTTTTTTAAAAAAAACAACTATGCAGATAAATCGCGTCATCCGGATATTGTGAATGTGATTGGATGAGAAGTGTAAACATATACCATTGCAACTCCCTATTGGTTACTACACGATCCATTGCGCCTGCACATGATTCAGAGCACAAATCACAGTGTTGCCAGATTGGGCGGGTGCCCGCGGACGAGCACGCACTTTCAGCCAATCAGCGATCAGCAGGCAGACACGCTCATTCATATCATGACAGCCGGGTTTTTAGCGCAATAACTCGTAGCTGACTGTATATTCAAGAGATCGCTATGCTAAATACACACAGTTAGCTGTTTCTACAGTAAAGAGTGGGAGAGTGAACCAACTCTCAAAAAACGAGAATTACACCTAAGACTCTTTATAAATATAACCATGACTTCTGTCCATCATTATCAATGACACATTTTGGCATGTTATTAACATGTGTGAAATGCCTGTTAATTACGGTGCCTTTTCCGATCTTTTATATTAGGCACTTTTTTTCGCATGTAAAGTGCCTAATTCAATGGTTTCACATTAATTTCCCAGCTAAAGTTTTTTTTTTTTTTTTTTTTTTTGGCGGATTTTGGTGAGCTTTGAGCCCTGCACGGGCTTCAGTTCTAGGCCCTAGCCTGGCCCGAGTCAGACTGTAGCCTGTGTTTAGTTTGTTTTTGAATCCTCCCTATGACACACTGCAGCCATTAAAATAGTTCAGCTTTGTTTTTAATGTCAAAGTTATATTTCGTTTAGTTTCTTTATTAAGTTAATTTAGAAAAATGTTTGGTTATTTTTTGTTTTTAATTAAAGTTTGTATTTTTTAAAAGTGACAACCAAAAAGTTAGCGGTCGACAGTGAGTTACACAATCTAAACAAATAAAATAAAATAAAACATGCAGGTTGTCTTACCTTACACCTCTCCGGGAAATGAATAGCTATAAATCGATGCGTGAGTTCACCAACAGATATGAGCTGCATTTTATTCATCATTAGCTCATTTCAAGATCACATACCGCAATATGAGAAAGCGAGCTAAGCACTGGTAAGATCATTTAGTCTCATTCATTATATTGAAGATGATTATGGGTGTGTCTCAATCAGCTCACTAGTCAGGGCACTGATCAGGAGTCAGCCCATTGACTTATGTCCTGATCAGTGCCCCGACTACTGAACTAGGAAGCTGTTTGAGACGCACGCCATGTGTTTCTGAGCATCTAAGACTTATTTTTAGTTTCACTATGCACATTTGAGTGTGAGTGTAGGCTACTCATTTGCGGCGGCGCGTGTTGCAGTAGCGCCATCTTATCTGGCTACAACAAGCCTATAACACACTCGCACACGTTTATTTTTTAACAATTTGCCAGGAGTGAAATTACATATGGTTTAAATAACCAGATATTTGGTATATTTGCATTGTACTATGCATTCATTTTCAATGGGTATATATGCACTGAAACAGGTAGCCTAGTGCATCCCAAATTTTTCAACATTAACATTTTAATATAACATTATAGTAATTATGGCCACTATAGGCCCCTGTGGGGTAATGCACTGTAGGCCCCTGCGGCCTAAGCTTTTGTCCTTAATGGCATTTTTTTCCTCCTTACATTACTTTTACTTTTATAAGTAGTTTTAAAACCAGTACTTTTACACTTTTACCTGAGTAAAAAGCTTGAGTTGATACTTCAACTTCTACAGAAGTATTTTTAAACCCTAGTATCTATACTTCTACTTGAGTAATGAATGCGAGTAATTTTGACACCTCTGGTAATAAAACAGACATGTGTCTGTGTGTGCACGGCTTAAGAGATCCAATGCCTGCATTGAAAGCGTGAGTGCTGCGTGTAAAATAAAGCTTACAAAGTTTGTGACATTAAACGACTATATATAATTGTAAGACCGCTGAAATCGCTCCAATGGCGGCAGCGAAGAGCGGGCGAAGGTATCTGCGCGTACTGTGTTCTCAGCTGGGCAAAATGGATCTAATTCCAATTCCTCTTTATCTGACTCCATTTTATTATAATTTAGAATTTAGATTAGAATGCCAATTTGGTTATTTGGTCATTCATATTTAATAGTTAGACACACATTTAATTATTCCGTTTAACCCTTTGTGGAAAGTACCCATTCATGATCTCATATAGATCGTTAATAATTCCAGAGTAAGTCAGAATAAATCAAAATGTAACAATTTATTAAACAGTCAGGTATAATTCCAATTACATAATCAATTCAAAGATCCTCAAAACATCGAATACACTTAAGTAAAGAGATGCGTTCCTGACTTTCTATAGGTTACATAACGTTGGCTGGACACAACGTTACGGGCGAATCTGAATACAAAATTGCGCCCTGACTCTTCTGCTACACTCCCTTAAGTATTCAGACCTGACAATAACTTCTTTCAAATGGTAACATATGTTAACAACGGGAATTTACATTTAATCACTGTCTGTATTGATACAGACAGTATATACAGACCTGTATTGACAAAAGACCAAATGGTTGAAAGCCACACCTACCATACTATGCAACATCTCTTTAAACTCTTAAAACCATTGTTATCTTCTTGAATATTTCTGTGGGGATGAGATATTTGTACCAGTCGCACTAAGACATTTCCAATGATATCAAACACATATATATAATTTAGTATTTGTTCATTTTTAGATCATATAGATTTTGGGTATATTTTCAATGGTCACAGCCTGAGGGGAAGTAGGATGGGGGGAGAAATAAATACATGTAAATTAGAGCCATTCTAAGTTGATTCACTCAGTGTGATGTCGTCTGCAAAAAGTGTCCATTGTCCTCAACCAGACAAACCGGCATCACTTTTTAAAGCCTTTCATAATGTAATGAAATGGGGGGTATATGTGTGGGTCCTGGTAATACAATATTATTTTAATAATAAAATACCCCTCTCTTCTTTTAATTGACCACAAAGCGTATCGTAAGATTTGTATCGAATCATGACACGAGTTTATCACTACACCCCTAGTTGTTGTAGTAATTTCACTCGGGCCCACCCAGGGACGCCAAGTAAGGTAGTGATTGGTACTCAAGTCACTGCTGACGTTGTGATTTTTGGTTCACATGTCACTTAAAGGGGTGATGAATTGAGAAACCAATTTTCCCTTGAGCCTTTAATATATCCCTGCACATTGACCCCCACAGGGTCGCGGAGCTACAGGTTTACAGAGCAGTAATCATGGCGAGCAAAGTAATATATTGCTCTGTGCCAGGTTGTGGAAGCACAGTCACTGCATAAGCTTCCTTCGGATGCTACTATTAGGAATGATTGGTTGAACTTTATTTTTAATTAAGTTCCAGATCACGTGGGGAAGACATGTACGTGTGTTCTTCATTTCACTGCGGAATTGTTTGTAAACAAGTCTCAGGTGCTGGATTTGCAGACACAGCCTTCTATATTGGATTCAACAGGAATGGTGCAACAAACTTATGTGAGTAAAACGTCTTTTTTATACATGGTCAGCAGGCCTATGAATCTCTAATAATGAAATATTCTTTTGTTGATCTGGGTCTCCTATAAGGAAGTTTGGATGACTGGAATGGGGAACAAATTATCCAACCCTGACTGATCTGCAATATTTTACTGTATGAGTGGCCAGTGAATTAGTTGATCAGAAATTTCATAGGAGGCTTTGACCCCCCTTAATGACTTACAAAGGGATTGTCATGGGCATGCAAAATCATAATCTTGTGTTTTTTTTTAAATGTTTGATTTATTTATTTATTTATTTTATATAGATTTTCACCGAAAAGTCTAAACTGAAGCATAACTAAAAAGGAAATTCATAAACTCTTCTTAGGCTGAAGTTGAAGTCTAAAAGGTTACATGGACTTAATGTCTGCTGAATCTGAAAGACCCTGTTCAGTTATGGGCTACTGCTTTCTCCCCTGACTCTTCTCCACAGTCTGAGATGTTAGGTGGAGGGGGAGGGCCCTGACCTGATCATGCTTAGAAGACCAAGTCTCTGTCAGTGGAGTGATACTCCTCTGACTTGATCTTTGAGGGCTTTAAGAAGTATGTGCTGGATCTCTGCTAAGTTCTCAGCATCCTTACTTGCAGTCCTTCTAGATTTCCTATTCTGACTACTGTTTTTGGTCATTCTCAGAGTTATCTCTACCCTTCTTCTGTCTTTGCCATCTGTCCTGCATCTGCCACTGCCACTGCCTGCTCTCCTTTCTGGGGGCATACCTGTGATTGTTATCGCCCCTGTAACCTGAGAGCTTAGGGCTCTGTGTACTCTGCTGGAAATTGCTGCAGTGTGCAGTCCTGTTTTTTAAGGAAGTTCTGACTCTACCATATGAATGGGAGTCTTACAGTCATGTCTAGATTCAAACGCAGATGCACATGGCTGCCTGTCTTGCCTGTCTGTGCCACTGTCCCAGGCTTGCATGGCAAGCTGCCTCAGTTCTCCTGCAGACATATTTTCAACATCTACCAGGAGTATGAGTGGTTTCCTAACAGTAGGGTAAAGGTTACTTACGGACAGACAATAAAAAAAAACATAACATTGTCATGATACTGACACTTCAATACGATACCTTGAAAAATATCAACATTTGAAACCATTTATGATACCATGGGTAAAATAATTTGATAATCTGGGAAATTTGGCTGAAATGGCTTACACACACAGCACAGGGAAGCTTTATTTGAATCGTTGAACTACTGTACATTTACAAAAATAGTCAAGTAATGCTATTGTACAAATAAATACAATAAAATAAAGAGACAAATTAAATAAACACAGCTTTAAGTTTTTCAGGTGGGTCTAACTGTTCAGGTAAGAAATAATACAGAAATGAAAGTAATCAAATGTTAAATAACATTGGGTAAAGGGCTGTGCACGAATAGTCTAATTCAAGCTATGATTCATTTTTGAAAAAGAAAAATACTATTCGAATTTTACTATGTTGCTTTGCTGGCCGTAAATGCAGTGAATCCATGATAAATCCCAAGCACTACATTTTCTGGGTTGCACTGTGGAGCGTTTTAACAGGTAGATTGTATTTGATAACATTGTCTGCCTCGTGAAGTTTTGAATTACTTTGAAAATCTTACAAAATGGAGTTACTTTTGATCAAATGAATGAAACCGATCATAATTTAACCACCACAATGAGAAATTGCATACAATCCATATGCTAGTCGAATGAGGAAAGACAGCTGTCCCAAATGAATCGCATTTTGAGGGCCTAAACATGCTCAAACTCACAAAACTTTGAACACGCATCAGAAGTGGTGAAAATTTACGTCTGATATGGCTTTCAGAATTAGGCGTGGCAAAATGGCTTGATAGCGCCACCTACAAAATTTTGATTAAGTGCTACTCGAGCTACCTTTCACGTATGAGTATGAAATTCGGTACACACATGTAACACCCCAATACCTACGAAAAAGACCCTGGGTGCAAAATCTGAAAATCCAGCAGGAAGTGAGATATATTTTGAATTTTCTCTGCAAAATTTTTATAGTTTGTAATTTTTTGTAGACGTCGTACTTTACTGAACTCCTCCTCGAGATTTAATCAGATCATCATCATATTTGGTCAGTCTAATCTAAAGACCTTTGCGACGTTACATTGCAAAGATCTTGAGTTTTCCCTGAAGGGTGTGTCTGCGGCCTGACAAAGTTCGATGTTTCACCATGAAACAGGAAGTTGTTGTAACTCGGGCATACACGATCCGATCTGCCCCAAACTTCACTTTTGATAAAAGTACTGGACTGAAGACATCTACATGCCAATATTCATTTACAGTCATAGCGCCATCTGTGGGCATCAGGAAATGGCATGTTTTACACTGACTAACTCCTCATTGAAATTTAACCAGAACAACATGTTTGGTCAGTCTAATCTTAAGACCTTGGTGATGTTAAATTGTCTTGAGTTTTCCACCATCTGATCTGGATTAGGGATGGGAATTTTTGTCAATTTCTCAATTTCGATCATCGATAGGTCTCAAAAACGAGTAATCGATTACTCGTGGGCGGGGCTTGATTGGGGGGCGGGGCGTCGTCATGGAGAAATGAAACTATTTTAAGACTGTTACGAAAATTAATGTTAACATGTCTATGAAAACATGAACATATGACTATAAATAACTGCTAGATAACTAACTATAAATAACTGCTAGATAATGATGCATAAGTGTCTTTGAAAAAGAAACATCTAAAAACAAAATAACAGTCTCAAATAACCCAGTCAATAATATCAGGCATTGCGTTTGAGCTGAAACTGTGAATACACCACCCTGCAGAGCTTTGCTAGCGGGTTAATAAACTCAACCAAACGCATACTATATGGGATTAATCAAATATATGCCGATTACAGTTTACATCTGCCCAAAACCGCAAATGTGCACATGAACTTGGCCATATTTTACAGGCTATGGTTTGAAAGGGAAATTCATTTTGAAAGCGCTTTTCCCTTAACAACAACGATACACAGGCCAACGAAAGCACAGAAAATGTACAACACTATTAGGTCTACATCGTGTTCTCTTTATAATGCTGTGTACATGACAGATTGGTGCTGCACAAATTTTTTCATGGAGTGATTACAGACATCACTGCGCATTTTCAAAACCATGATGAGAAACAATTTTAAATAAAACATAGGTCTACTATTGAAAAACACGAGAACAAAATACCACTGCTGCATAATTAATATCATCAATGATTTTGAAAAAGAAATATAGCCTATCTAAAAAGAACATGACCGTCTGGAATAACCCAGAGTCGATAATGTCGGGCTGTTCGCATTTGAGCAGAAACTGAAGAGAGTGAACACCAGCCGGTATTAACGGCAGCGCTTTGCTAGCTGGTTATTACTCAACCAAACGCAAAAAGTAATCTTACCACTTGAATCTGCAGAAAAGGACGCGGATGCGCACGTGAACTTGACCGCGCTCTGATGTAGCCTTTACTCTCATTGTGGATTTCCTTGATCAGCTGATACACGGGAACTAAAGCACAGATCTGTATTTACAACATTCTATTAGAATCTTGTTCTCATTATAATGCTAGGACTATATGACCGATTGGCGCTGCACATCTTGTACCGTATTTCATGATCACAGTGATTTCAGGCATCACTGCAGTGCGCGCTTCAGTTTCACTTTATCTCGCCGGTCTGGAATGCATGCTTTCTGACGCTTTTGGATCCAGTTGACTGCAGTAAACCTCGGGATAAAACAGAGAGAGACTATTATTAGCATAGGTGCCATTATTCTGATGATGTAACGTGTACATAAGGTGTTTTGGGACGTGTTCCCGGTTCCGGCTGACCAAGTTAATGCAGCCTAATAATCATTTAATTGAAAAAGTTTTATGTGTATGCCATAGAAAAGGGATGCGTTTTTAGTCTAGATTTAAACTGACAGAGTTTAAATCTTGTGTGTTCCTCCCGAACAATCCTTGGAAGACTGTTCAAGGGTTTAGGTGCTAAACAGGAATAGGATCGACCGCCTGCAGTTGATTTTGATATTCTAGGTATTAACTGGCCAGAATTGAGACCGTATTCATTTATTTAGAATTAATTTAGTAACGCCAGTGTGCTTTGTTTACGAGGATTACCGGGGAAACGGCCGCATTTCTGCTGTTGCATCAGCGCCCTCTTTTGTTAGAGGCAAGGCAAGGCAAGTTTATTTATATAGCACATTTCATACACAATGGCAATTCAAAGTGCTTTACATAGAAAATTAAATTAAAACAGTGATAGAATAACACGTGTCAATTTTATACTAGTGTACAGGCCTACTGGCCTGCAGAAAGGTACAGAAATTTAATGAAGTAATTAAACGTAAAATAACTGCATATTTAACTGTTTAAATTAAAGATTAATCCTTTTTAAACTTACAAAAGCTATTCAATCAAGAGCAGTGAGTGATGTCCTTATCTTTTGTTTGAGATTAAACAGACCGCAGTAAAGGCTACTGCCCCTTTAAGACCTAATGCAGGGATTTGCGTCGTCTTTCTCGACTGTATAAAGTTCACTTAAGACATATACAGACTATGTCTGCAGGGATACTCATCAAGATGGACATATTGACATACTTTTTGTGTGAGTTTGTCCGTTTAAGCGCAAGACTTGATAGAGAACTCAATATTTGCGCGCTGTGAGACGAGTGCGCGCTTTCGGGTGAGACAAATCTTCTCACAGCGCGCGAGTTCTCATTCGCGTCTTCTGGCTCTACATCCGGTGATGACAGCGAAAATGACTGGTCATATTCCAACATACGACAGCACTCGCATTAAACAAAGTGTACAAAGAGAGACCGTTTTGCCCATGTTGTTTTTTTATTATGGCTGTTGTTGTAGTGTATCACTGAGGAGCCAGCACATGTATTCATCAACAGAAACAGTTGTACATAGAATTGTTCAAATAAGAAGAAATAGAAATGTACAGTTGTAAAGATAATTAAAAAGAATAAAATTATTGCAGTATATATAGATAAAAATAAAATAAGAAAAATAATAAAGATGATGCATAGATTAGATTAGGTGCAATCAGTCGGACATACAGTGGCACAGTGCTCATTCAGTAAATGCACAGATGAACAGATGTGTTTTGAGTCTGGATTTGAATGTGGCTACTGTTGGAGCACATCTGATCTCTTCTGGAAGCTAGTTCTAACTGCGGCTGGCATAATAGCTAAACACAGACTCTCCTTGCTTTGAGTGAACTCTTGGTATTTCTAACTGACTTGATCCTGATGATCTGAGTGATCTGTTGGGTTTGTATTTAATCAGCATATCTGCAATGTATTGAGATCCTAGGCTATTAAGTGATTTATAAACAAGTAATAATATTTTAAAATTGATCCTAAATGTAACTGGAAGCCAGTGTAAAGACCTGAGGACTGGTGTGATATGGTCATATTTTCTGGTTCGGCTCAGAATCCTGGCCGCAGCGTTCTGTATGAGCTGCAGTTGTCCAATGGTCTTTTTGGGAAGGCCGGTGAGAAGACCAATACAATAGTCCACCCTGCTGGTGATGAAAGCATGAACGAGTTTCTCTAAGTCTTGCCTGGAAACAAAGCATCTGATTCTTGCAATATTTTTCAGATGATAGTAAGCTGATTTAGTTATTGCTTTGACATGAGTACTGAAACTCAGGTCTGACTCCAAAATCACACCAAGATTCCTGACTTGATTTTTTGTTATAAGACCTTTAGTCTCAAGATATGTGTTCACCTTGAGAATTTCATCTTTGTTTCCAAATGTAATAATTTCAGTTAAACAAAAACAAAACTGAAGATAGTTTTGGCTCGTCCAACTGTTAACTTCATCAATGCATTTGCACAGGGAGTCAATGGGGCTATAGTCATTAGGTGATAGTGCTAAGTAGATCTGGGTGTCATCAGCATAGCTGTGGTAAGCCATTTGGTTCTCTCATTATTTGGCTCAGTGGCAGCATATACAGGTTGAATAGGAGTGGTGCAAGAATTGACCCTTGTGGGACTCCACAAGTCATGGATGTCCAGTCAGACTTATGGTCACCTATACTCACATAATAACCTCTCCCTTCTAAGTACGACCTGAACCATTTAAGGACCATCCCAGAAAGTCCGACCCAGTTTAGTAGAGAGTGAATGCCTTTGTGACTGTGTGACTATGACTATGAACTTTACTAAAAATCAAGGCATTGCAATTACATAAATTAATATTAAAGTTTCAAATAATAAATCAATTGCAAATTATGCAAATATTTATTTAGCACATTGCAACAATGTACAGTATAAAATAAAATTCGAACTAATTTTATACTAGTGTACAGGCCTACTGGCCTGCAGAAAGGTACAGAAATTTAATGAAGTAATTAAACGTAAAATAACTGCATATTTAACTGTTTAAATTAAAGATTAATCCTTTTTAAACTTACAAAAGCTATTCAATCAAGAGCAGTGAGTGATGTCCTTATCTTTTGTTTGAGATTAAACAGACCGCAGTAAAGGCTACTGCCCCTTTAAGACCTAATGCAGGGATTTGCGTCATCTTTCTCGACTGTATAAAGTTCACTTAAGACATATACAGACTATGTCTGCATGAATACTCATCAAGATGGACATATTGACATACTTTTTGTGTGAGTTCCTCCGTTTAAGCGCAAGACTTGATAGAGAACTCAATATTTGCGCGCTGTGAGACGAGTGCGCGCTTTCGGATGAGACAAATCTTCTCACGAGTTCTCATTGCGAGTTCTCATTCGCGTCTTCTGGCTCTACATCCGGTGATGACAGCGAAAATGACTGGTCATATTCCAACATACGGCAGCACTCGCATTGAACAAAGTGTACAAAGAGAGACTGTTTTGCCCACGTTGTTTTTTTATTATGGCTGTTGTTGTAGTGTATCACTGAGGAGCCAGCACGTGTATTCATCAACAGAAACATAAACAAAGCATTATTTTCAAGTTACAACCCATGCGTCATCAGATGTGAGATGAACCACATGCAGGTCGCGGATTCTGTTTGCGTCATCATAAAACAATTTCGGCTGTATTGTTTCGGTGATAAAAGTCTTTTGGCCGAAAATTTTCGGTGGCCGAATATTCGGTGCATCCCTATTTTCTATGGCATACACATAAAACACTTTTTCAATTAAATGATAATTAGGCTGCATTATCTAGGTCAGCCGGAACCGGGAACACTTCCCATAACACCTGATGTACTCGTTATATCATCAGAAGAATAGCATTTACGCTAGTGTTAGTCTCTGTTTTATCCCGAGGTCTACTGCAGTCAGCCGGATCCAGGCTGTATCCAGATCAGACGGTGGACCTGCACCCAGATGTGACCAACACATGACCTTGAAGTGTCTGCTGAGACCGTGTCAATTAGACTCCTCCTGAAACGGCCTCATCGACACGGCATCCTCAATGAACCTGTCTCCGGCGTGATGACTCTGATTGTTTGAATATTCCTAGTTAATAATTCTTAAAAAATGTATATGTCTTTCTTAAAACAACCCGTCTCCAGCGTGTTGCCGCGGATCTTCGAATATTACACTTTAGTAATTGTTTAATCAATACGGCATCCTCAACAAAACCTGTCTCCTGCGTAATGACGCCGTTTTTTGCAAATTATTTGTATTTAATAATTATTCAATCGATACATCATCCTCAATAAATTGCCTTGGATTTTTCGAATATTCTGATCTATTATGACCTCTGACCTGTAAAATTGCCAGAATAATAATACGCTGTTTGTTAATTGGCCAGAGGAGAACTGGCACCCCGACTGAGTCTGATTTCTACCAAGGTTTATTTTTCTCCATTAGGTCACCTGATGGGGTTTTGCTTTCCTTGCCACTGTCGCCTCTGGCTTGGCTTGCTCTGTTGGGGACACTACATTTTTCAAATAAATTAGATAATCAAAATATATTCTGTTGCGTTATTTTCCTGTTTAGCACTGTGAAGCTGCTTTGAAACAATCTGCATTGTTAAAAGCGCTAAATAAATAAAGTTGACTTGACTTGACATCTACATGCCAATATTCAGTTATAGTCAAAGCACTACCTGCTGGCAGGAAGTGACACATCAAAATGACCATATTTCTCCTATAATTTCTCTCTTAAATGCATCTTGCTCACTATTCGCTGTTTTCTTGAGGCCACCGGGTAGCGGTGGTCCCAGTTGCTAGGGCCCTTTCAGCGCTGCTTGCAGCTTTATCTTTATAGTTATCATCCTTTGTATGAATGGGCCATAACAAAAGAATGAACCTCATTGGTAGGGCTGTGTGATTTTAATCGTATTTACGATTTAGATTTTGGCTTCCAACTACTGTATTATGAAAAGATAATTTTGCATTCTGCCCAGCGCACCATTTCCTTCACAGTTGTGTACGTTTGTTTATCCCCAAGCCAAACTTAACATTCAAATCAGCCGAATAAGTGACTGATGTAAAATGCAAGACGTGCTTGATTTAATAAATGTTATTAAAAGCGCGTTAAGCTGTGAAAGAGATGCTGTTTCCTAGGCGGGTGTGTCTCGGAGCGTGCGTCAGCGACGGATACTACGGGCTTCAGATAGCCTACACACAAATATGTCAATGCCGTTTTGGTAAGTGTTCCTCATAAACTCAGTCAGTTATATCTTAAGTGAACGTAAACGAAGATAAAATCACTCACTGCTCTTGAATGAATAACTTTTGTAGTTTTAAATAAGGCTTACTCTATATTTAAAGGGGTGATGAATTGAGAATCAATCAATCAATCAATCAAATTTATTTATATAGCGCTTTTACAATGACGATTGTTTCAAAGCAGCTTCACAGTGTTAAACAGGACAACATTGCAACAAAATTTGATTTGGCTAGTTTAATTTGGATAGTTTATAGAATTATATATGACCAAATTAATAAATTCTATTTGTATATATTTAGTTGAGTAACTTGGATCATAATTTGAGTGTCCCCAACTGAGCAAGCCAAGCCAAAGGCGACAGTGGCAAGGAACCAAAACTCCATCAGGGCATGATGGAGAAAATAAACCTTGGGAGAAACCAGACTCAGTCGGGGTGCCAGTTCTCCTCTGGCCTATTATTAACAGTGTATAATTATTACTCTGGCAACCTTGCAGGTCATAAATCATATTAGATAGGAATATTGAAATTTTGGGTATGACGCCTTGCGAGACGGGTTCATTTAGGATGGCGCGTAGATTACACAAGAATATGAATACTTGAAAGATCGGAGTTATTGCGCTGGAGACGGGTTAATTGAGGATCACGCCCGGTGAGGCAAATTCAGAGGAGACACTAATGGACACGGTCTCAGCAGACACTCCAAGATGAGCTGGTCATGTCCAGATGCAGGTCCACCATCCGATCCGGACACGGCCTGGATCCGCCGACTGCAGTAAACCTCGGGATAAACAGAGAGACTAACATTAGTGTGGATGCCACTCTTTTTATGATGTAACGAGTACATCAGGTGTTATGGGAAGTGTTCCCGGTTCCGGCTGACCTAGTTAATGCAGCCTAACAATCAGTCATTTGATTTGAATAAGAAAGTTAAAAATGTTCTATGTGTATGCCATAGTAAAGAGATGTGTTTTTAGTCTAGATTTAAACTGACAGAGTGTGTCTGCTTCCCGAACAATGCTAGGAAGACTGTTCCAGAGTTTAGGTGCTAAATAGGAAAAGGATCGACCGCCTGCATTTGATTTAGATATTCTAGGTATTTTCAACTGGCCAGAGTTTAGAGACCGCAATTGACGTGATGGAGTATAATGCGTTAAGAGCTCGCTTAAGTACTGGGGAGCTAAACCATTTATTGCTTTATAAGTAATAAGCAAGATTTTAAAATGTATGCGATGTTTAATAGGAGCCAGTGCAGTGTTGACAGAACTGGACTAATATGATCGTACTTCCTGGTTCTAGTAAGAACTCGAGCTGCTGCGTTTTGGACCAGCTGGAGTTTATTTATTAGGCGAGCAGGGCAACCACCCAGTAGAGCATTACAATAATCTAGCCTTGAGCTCATGAACGCATGTACTAATTGTTCAGCATTTTGCATTGAAAGCATGTGACGTAATTTAGATATATTTTTAAGATGGTAGAATGCAGTTTTACAGATGCTAGAAACGTGGCTTTCAAACGAAAGATTGGTATCAAAGAGCACACCCAGGTTCCTCACTGACGTGGCGTGGACTTGACAGAGCAGCCATCGAGGGTTAGACAGTATTCTAGGGCACTACTTGTGGAGCTTTTCTGTCCAATAATTAAAAATTCAGTTTTATCTGAATTAAGTTGCAGGAAATTACTATTCATCCAATTTTTAATATCAGCTATGCATTCCGTTAATCTTGTGAATTGGTAAGTTTAGTCAGGGTGTGAAGAAATATAGAGCTGAGTATCATCAGCATAACAATGAAAACTAACGCCATGCTTCCTAATGATATCTCCCAGTGGTAGCATATACAGGGTGAAAAGCAACGGTCCTAACACTGAGCCTTGCGGTACTCCATACTGAACTTGTGATCGGTGTGACATCTCTTCATTTACTGCTACAAACTGATAACGGTCAGATAAGTAAGATTTAAACCATGCCAATGCAGTTCCACTAATGCCAACATAATTTTCGAGTCTATTCAAAAGAATATTGTGATCGATAGTATCGAATGCAGCGCTAAGATCGAGTAACACTAATAGAGAGATACAACCACGATCAGATGATAAGAGTAAATCATTTGTAACTCTAATTAGAGCAGTCTCAGTACTATGATACGGTCTAAATCCTGACTGGAAATCCTCACATATACCATTTCTTTCTAAAAAGGAACATAATTGTGAAGACACTGCCTTTTCTAATATTTTTGATAGAAACGGTAGATTCGAGATTGGTCTGTAATTGACTAATTCTTTAGGATCAAGTTGCGGTTTTTAATAAGTGGTTTAATTACAGCCAACTTAAAAGTTTTTGGTACATATCCTAATGTCAAGGATGAATTAATAATATTAAGCAGAGGATCTATGACCTCTGGAAGCATCTCTTTTAATAGCCTAGTCGGTATAGGGTCAAGCATACATGTTGTTGATTTTGATGATTTAACAAGTTTAGCCAATTCTTCTCCTCCTATAGCAGTGAATGAGTGTAATTTTTCCTCAGTGAGACTACAATGTTCTGTCTGAAGTGATACTGTAGTAGACGGCTGCATGGTTATAATTTTATTCCTAATGTTATCAATCTTACTAGTAAAGAAGTTCATAAAGTCATTACTGCTGTGTTGTTTACAAATGTCAGAAGTTGAAGCTTTATCCTTTGTTAATTTAGCCACTGTATCGAATAAATACCTAGGGTTGTGTTTGTTTTCTTCTAAAAGAGTTGAGAAATAAGCCGATCTAGCAGTTTTATGGCCTTTCTGTATGCAATCATGCTCTCTTTCCACAAATTGCTAAAAACCTCCAGTTTTGTTTTCTTCCAGCTGCGCTCCATTTTTCTGGCTGCTGTTTTAAGGGCCCGAGTGTGCTCGTTGTACCACGGCGTTGGATTATTTGCTTTAATCTTCTTTAAGCGCCGAGGAGCAACTATATCTAAAGTGCTAGTAAAGAGAGAGTCAGTAGTTTCTGTTGCAACATCAAGTTCCTCTTGGCTATCTGTAATTCTGAGGAGATGGAACTGATGAGGAAGATTATGTATAAAGCTATCTTTAGTCGCAGCGGTTATAGTCCTGCCATATTTGAAGCAAGGGGATGGCTTTGCAGCCTTAGCTATATTAAGTATACATGATATTAGGTAATGATCTGAGATGTCATCGCTCTGCTGCAGAATTTTAATGGTATCAACATTTAGTCCATGTGACAGTATTAGATCTAAAGTATGATTAAGGCGATGAGTGGGTCCAGATACGTGTTGTCTAACTCCAATAGAGTTTATAATGTCTTTAAATGCCAATCCCAATGCGTCTTTTTCATTGTCAACATGGATATTAAAATCACCAACAATTAGTACTTTATCTGCAGCCAGTACTAACTCTGATAGAAAACCAGCAAATTCTTTGATAAAGTCTGTATTGTGCCCTGGTGGCCTGTATACAGTAGCCAACACAAATGTCAAACGGGATTTATCATTTACACTACACAATGTTACATAAAGCACCAAAACTTCAAAGGAATTATATTTGAAACTAGACTTCTGAGTAATACTGAAGTTATCATTATAAATTACAGCAACACCTCCCTTTTCCTTTCAGACGGCTCGTGTTTATAACAATAATCTTGGGGAGTGGACTCATTTAAAGTAATGTAGTCGTCAGGTTTTAGCCAGGTTTCTGTCAAACACAGCACATCTAGGTTATGATCTATAATCATATCATTAACAATAAGCGTTTTTGGCGAAAGGGATCGAATATTCAGCAACCGAGATTTATCAATTGTTCATCCGTATTATATCTGTTGTTTATTTGTTGGACATCAATTAAATTTTTACTGTTGAATGGTTTTGATGGTTTTTGTATTTACTGATTCGGGAACAGACACAGTCTCTATGTGATAATATCTAGGTGAAAGCGTCTCTATGTGCTGGGATTTAGCTGACTCTGGTGACGTGAGACAGCTAGCAGGCGGTTAGTTTAGCCAGTTTGTCTGCTTCCTGACCTGGAAGCAGACAAACTGGCTAGAGAAATCAACTTTCCCTTGAGCTTTTGATTTATAAAAGGTCATGGTAGTATAAGAATATCCTGTAAGTTTCAGAGCTGAAAACTTAATTGTTTGTCAAAGAAAAACTTTTATAGACACCAGGCCCAGAAAACGATAGTGCTTCATCCTGACGTCATCGTGTAGCAAAACACCACCTCTACAGAATAATAAGCACATCTAATTCAGTAGCCCTGCCCACCGACTCATGGAGTTGTTCGGATTGCGCAAGCCAGCAGCAATAAACATGCCGAAGAAGATAACAAGATATTGCGCTATTCCTAGTTGTGGAAGAACACAGTCGCTGCATAAGCTTCCTTCGGATCCTAATATTAGGAATGTGTGGTTGAACTTTATTTTTAATGAAGTTCCAGATCACGTGGGGAAGACATTATACATGTGTTCGCTTCATTTCACTGCGGAATCGTTTGTAAACAAGTCTCAGGTCGATGCTGGATTTGCAGACATATTGAGATTAAAACACAATGCTGTGCCTTCTATAGTGGAGCTGACAGGAATGGTGCAGCACACTTATGTGAGTAAAACGTGTTTTTTTTATATGTAATAGTATTGCATTGTTATAGATCGTTTTGATTATGTGTACTAACAAAACATACCTTTAGCACGCTATTACAGGCTGGAGAATCCCTTATTTGTTGGTTTGTGATTCGGGGTCAGACTCGGACATGTATGGGCCAAATGTCTTGACTTGACGCATGCGGCAAAATAAACATAGTACATAGTACAAACTTTGCCGACAAGATTTTTTTTTAAACAAGTATTAACTTAGACATGATTAAAAAGTAAATTTTTCTTAGGGTGTGCCTTTAGCCCCATTGTACCCTGTGATACAACTAATGTAGAACATTTATAGTATATTACCTTTTTTAATTGTATATACTATTAACATGGTCTTAATAAAATATCATAAATATGATGTTATTGATACTAGTATTAACTCAGAAAATTGATTATAATGGGAAATATACTTTATAGGAGTTAAAGTGTGACAAACTGTCTAAGTATTCTATAAGATTTACCCGCTGATATGCTGGAGACATGAATCCATATTTGCAAATCAATTCGGCGGATCAATCTGTAATGTGCATTGGTTTTTAATTTACCTGTTAATGGGACAACATTATGGAACTGAGAGCGGCCACAGAGTGTGAGCGATGCTGCTGAGCGAGCGGGAAACGGAGCGGATTAGCGGAATTAGTGGATTTTTAGTGGAACAGAACACATTTATGGGAATCCTCTGAGGGTAAGGGAGGGAAGGGGGCAAGAGGGGCACCTCAGCCGCTGAGGGCAGAGCGGCAGTGGCTCTAGCCACTGGACTGTGAGTGCAACAAGCTGACTCACTAGCTCAGGACTTCAAAGTTCTTTTGTACTCAACACAAAACGTCAGTGAATAAAAGTCTTGAATCCAAAGTTCTTCGTTTGACTTTAATTATGAATCTCAAAAAATAAATAATAACTTAGGATCTTTACTTTTCTTACTAATTAACTGTGCAGTTCCGTGTAGGTCAAAAGACTGTGTTGCTCCAAAGTCCAGTGGCTTCAGACTGTTTCACCAGGGCCACCCCGCTGTGCATGGCCCTGGGCATAGATATGACAGGGGAGCTGAAGCTTATTAAATATGCACATTTTATCCAATCCTAGCCGTTTACTTCCAAGTCTCCAGTGCCCATCAAAACCCAGCGTTTAGGAGAGAGCCTCAAAACCAGTGTAGAAAATAGCCTATAACTTATTCATTATGATGTTTTTTTTTTAATGTAAAAACCACACGGACGTCATAAGTTGACCTCAGACAACAGTATAAAAAAAGCCAGTTCATGGCTTTTAATGTATACAGCAGTGTTATTTTACATTTGCTACTAAGACTGTCTGCAAACATGTTGTGAGGTACAAGTTTGTCATCTGAGGCTAAGATTCAAGGCGTGGTTAACATCAATTTATTTAAATGTAAATGTGAATGTTCATTGTTTTCAATGACAGGTTATCATGCCACCGTTCTGGCCTATGGACAGACAGGGTCAGGGAAGACGTTCTCAATGGGCGGCACATACACATCGGAACAAGAGGATGAGCCTACGGTTGGAGTCATCCCAAGAGTAATACGAAGAATCTATCAAGAAAAGTCTAAATGTGCAGACTGCGAATTTCTGCTTGCTGTATCTTACCTTGAGGTATAGCTTGCAACCCATGTTTTCCTCCTTTATGGATTTAATTTATAAATGAAGTAAATACTCATTTTGTTTTATTCAAGGGGTTTGTTTGTTTTACTTATTTATTTTTAGATTTACAATGAAGAGATACTGGACCTGCTTTGCACGTCAAAGGACAAACCCGTCATTAGTATCAGAGAGGATCCTAAAGACGGCATCAAAGTGAGTTTTACAACCTATAACCATGCGGAACCACAAAGTATTTTCGTAGTATGAATATGAACTTGCAATTGACCCCATTTACTCTA
>CM040930.1:4519405-4584405 GCA_023029165.1 Gobiocypris rarus | reverse complement strand
TGGCCACTGTTACTGCTGGCATCGGTTTCATGTCGAGCATCCTCACATATCAAACGGTAAGTTTATGATTACTGATGATTTTACAGCAGAGTTCAGCTACAGGTCTATACCGTACGTGATCTTACACTATCAGTTTTCTAACTCGTCTATTTCTGCCGTTTATGTCACTGTGTCTAAGTACAGAGTTACCAAGGAACAACATGTAGGGTTCTATGTAATTAAGTAGCATATTTGCACATTATCCTGGTTAGTAAAGTACTTTTATTAGGGTGTAGTTGTCACACATTTATTCAGTGACTATATCGTAGGCATGGTTTATTTATTTTAGAAACTGTTGGACATTGCTTTACAGTGATCATATCTAATATCTTTTTTGGAAAATGAAGAATGGCATATTACACAAAATATTTTTTTATTTAAAATGTATCATTAAGGGCTTTTCAGCAAACAGCATGTCAAAAATAACATTATCATGTTTTTGGTAGCAGAAATTACTTCTAATAATAATACAAATATTTAAAATAAAATCTTCTTTCATTATATGTTGTTGGTGAAATATAGCCCTTATGACAACCGATGAGCAGGGATTCCCGACTCTTTTTTGTCAGCTGAACCTCTTTGACCCAATATATTAGCTGAGATTTTAAATTTTAATAAGTTGGGTCAATAAAAAAAAGTCAATAATAATAATGAATAATAAAATTAAGTTCACAGTTCTCAGCTGTTGGTTAATGGTCACATGGTATGCAGATTTGATCTTTTTTAGTAGTTTTTTTATTATTTAATTATTATAATAATGATTTAATAAATACTTAATAGCGTTTTTTATCAAACTTACAAACCTCCTGCAGTTCCTTTACAAACCCTAGTCTAAGAAACCCTAACAATGCAATATTTAATGCACCTCATGTTGTTGATAACAAAGAATGGAGTATATTTTCTTTCTCTGTATTTTATACCAATATGGTACAAGATTATCCGACTCAAATCAATGTGATAAACGAGTTAGTAGGCTTTTATCAAAAAGTAATCCGATTATATTGTGTAATGTGATGTATTACATTTCTAACTACAATTTTTGTCATGTAATTTGGTATCAGTAACGGACTACAATTTTAAGTAATCTACCCAGTATAAATGTATGCATGGGCGTGGAATACGTGGGGGGACGTGTCCTCCGAATTTGCAATAAAATAAATATGTAATCCCTTTCAGAGGTTTTCATGGGCTAGTGTGAATAAATCTAGAGACAACTTATTCTATGCATTAAATTTTATTCTTATCCAAAGTGAGGCGACGTGAGCGTTATGGAGTGCTAAATACTCTTGTTTCATTCACACTCAAAGCCGGAGGACACAAAGAGATGATTGGTTATTGTTCAGCAGAGAATTTGATGTCTTGGCCAATAGAAAGCAAGAAATAAGAACTGGTTTTACACTTTAGTGTTGTCATGATACTGAAACCTCTACGATACCTTGAAAAATATCGATACCAAAAATTTGATACTATTTTCGATACCACGGAGAAAACTGGCGTATATACTGCCATACAGATTATTATCTCATCATTTCTTTTTAATCATTTGGGTAATTTTGCTGCATAAGCTTACACACAGCACAGGCAGGCATTATTTGAAACTGAACAACATTTACAAAAATTAAATAAAAGTCTTAACAGTAAACATTAGCGCAGATAAATCGATTAGAATAAAGAGACAATTTAAATCGTTTTTCGGGTGGGTCTAACAGTAGGCTAGTATTCAGGTGAGAAAAAAATTTAAATACAGATTAATGATTAATGACAATTAAAGTTACAAGAGTTACAAGTTACTGTGATTAACGACAGACAGCAGCAGGAAGATTAGGCTGCTGTCACTTTAAGAGCGAACGCACGGATCCAATATACTGATACACAACATGTGTTTTCTCTTATTTACGTTTCAAAACTGACTGTATTCACCTGAATACTCGTCAAGACAGACTTTTTGAAATAAGCTTGTGTGTATCTGACTGTTTATGTGCAGTACGCCACGAAAAACTGTTTTAAAGGGCGCTTTATGTGCGGGCCACTTATATAGATCAGTGGTGTGTGCACTTTTGGTGTGAGCCCGAAACCTGCAGGAATGACTAAAATGATGTGCAATACAAGCACTATTCAACCGGAACCAATGGGACAAGTGAGTGACAGTGTGTGTCAAACTGTCAATTCGCCGTCTGAAAGAAGAGAGAGAGAACGTGCAGCTGGTATCAGTGTATCGATACTGCAGGAAAGGAGTATTGGAACCTAGGGATGTCAAAAGTAGCGGTACTTCGGTACCAGGTCGGTACTGAAATTTAAAAAAAAGTGACGATACCAGCAATTCTGTAGGAACGGTAGTACCGAGGATATGCTGTACCTACTAATAGGCAGCAGCTTTCAGTCGCTTCCGTGTTTATCTAAGCGCAGGGCTCCAAACTAACTAAATAAAAAAAACGATTTAAATATGAATCCTGCATGTTCTGCATGTCTCTGTGTGAGTGAAAGGCGCAGACGCGTGATTTCATTTACCACACACTGAAGGAGGTCGCACACCGGCTGAGAAGGGCTGCACCACGTCACATCTTTAAAATTCAAATGCACTGTTTTCTATGAGTGTACGCACACCGGTGAGCCCTTCGGCGTCTGTCTGCGGCGCCCAGCTCACTGGATGATGACATGAATGCATGATGTTCATCTCTAGAGTCGCTCTGAGAGTCACTTCATGAGCATTTTACCGTTTCATTTGAGAAAAAACTATCATCATATCATACGTCCTACACCCAACAGAAACTCAAACGGCATCACGGCAACCCGTCAAAATAAAAGTTTGGTAGAAATATAGAAATATATTATGCTACTGTTATACAGTAGATTTAGCTACGTCTCAATGTAATAATAATACTAACACTAATAATAAAATTATTATTAGTTAGGTGCCCTATCATCCATAGATTTTAAACGGGTATGTGGAACTATTAAAAGGCCAGTTTCCGATGAGCGGAGAGCAAGCACAGGTGTGAAGGGGGCTATAATAGTAAAAATAGTTCCAACAGATTTTGCTGGTACCGAATTTGGCACAGAGAACTGTAGAATTTTAATGGTATTTGTACCAACTAATGGAATTTTGGTGCAGTAATATCCCTATTGGAACTTCAGTATTGAAATTTCAGTATCGATGCACATTGAAATATCGTGATACTCATATGAAGGACAAATGGATTATGCAACGGTCACTTTGTCGCCTCCGGTGTAGACACGATGTTACACTTGACATTTCTGACCCCTCACTTCTGAAATGATGGCTTCGCCCTGGAATGTATGTAACATTAACACTGTAATGTAAAGTCTGTCCAGATTCGATTCTCAGTAAACTCACGCTTCACTCTGTCCCTGTCACAGGTCATTCTTCTATAGAGCTATATATCCTCATTAACAAACACAGAGGATGTTTCCATTTTAAACTGGAGAACTTCACCTCTTAAGAAGACATGGGACTTGGACAGTCTAGCAGAACATCCGTCAGTGATGACCCAGCGGAGGGTAAGTGTGTTCTTGGACACAACACAAGTTGTTCCAGTTCCTATAGTTGGACAGAGGACTCAAATGATATATTTGTATTATTTCTTCACACAAATATATAACTGTTAGGATATTATTTAAGCATATTGTGGGTATTGTTTTTGTAAATAAGCAATTAACAGGTGGATTTGTTTGAGCATCCCAACCAACCCGACAGCAACACTAAATCGACTAATGGGGTGAGTTTAGGGCAGGACTATCTTTTTGACCAGCCAATGGCCGACAGGAGGAGTGTTCAGGAAAGACTGAATATGCCAAAAATGAAATCCTGTCTCCAATTTTCACATCATTGTTGTTTCAAAACAGTATGACCTCCATTGAGCACAAACAGAGAAACTTGAGCTGCTCTTTTCCATGCAAATGAATGTATACAATGACCAGGGACTTTCAACCTCTAAAAAGAACACAAAGCACAGCAACACTTTATTTTAAGTGTGCATGTACTATAGTAATAACGGCTGTCTTATAACTAACCCTAAACCTAAACTCCAACTCTATAGTAAGTACATGTAGTTAATTAATATTATTCAGTATTGTGTAATTAAACTGTAACAACTTTAGGTGTCTTTGTTACACTGTAATTATAAATTTAAGTACTGAGTGATATTAAGTAATTAAGACTAAGCCTGGATTAGGCTTAGTTCAATTAGGGCATTTAAGTAGCTTTTATAAACGTGCCTTAGAAAAAACATTACTGGTTGCATTTTGAGACAAAACAATGACACTGACATAATTTAAAATATATCCAGTTGCTTTCAGTTAAAACAGCTCAAACATGCATTTTAGTCTGGGACTAGCTTAAGCCTTGTCTGTGAAACTGGGGCTACATGTACTTAATATAGGGTTAGGATTAGGGTTTGGTTTGGTTTGGTTAAGGGTTAGTCGCATGTAATTATAAATCATTTATAGTTATTACTATAGTAACTACATCTAACAATGACACTGTAAAAAGAATAAAGTGTAACCAAATTTCACATAAAAGTATTGAAATAGTGGTATATTTTCTTAGACTTCTTAAGTTATCATTTTTTTGTGTGAGGTAGAGACTAAGTTATTCACTTATTTAGTTGTTATTCAACTTCCCCTGTGCTGCTGTATGTACATGTAGTTATGTAGTGTAGCTAAAATTAATAATCTGGACAAAACAATCAATGTAAACCTTCACTTTAAAACAGAATTTCTCCAGAGTAAACCCCTTCAACAGGATCTGAAGCTGCTGAGTGCTGAAAGTCATTTATTGAGGTTCTCATAAATCTATTTGTGCAGGTGGGTCTAAAATGTACAACCTAGATTCCTATACACCTGTGTGTATGTGTGTATATGAGTCAAAGGAAGAGATTGGCCATCACAAGTACAGTTATTGCAATAGCTGATTGGCCCATTTTACAAGGTAATCTTGTATTTGGGTATACAGCAGTGCGCACAATGACTCAGTAGAGCAAACAACTATTAAACTAAAAATGTACATATCCTGAAGGAAATTGAAGTGGTGCAGGTCAATGTGAAAATAACCTACACAATGTGAGAGTGTTGTGGATGTAAAAAGAGCCCACCCCAAAGTTTATATGGCTTTACAGACAGGCAGCAAAAAATAAATAAAAAATAATAATACAGTTGTTACATATTCCCTGTGTGTGTTTGTGGACTTTAATGTTAGTTCTTGTCTTGAGTGCCGTGTTATATTTCTTCGTAGTTTTCCCCCTTGATTAGTCCCAGGTGTGTTTTGTTACCTTGTTATCTTGTTAAGATTGTTTCCCGATGTGTATATATTGCCCTTGTGTTTCTCTTGTGCTTGGTCAGTTATTCTGTCACTTTAGGAGTGAGCTGGCAGAGGCGAGAATCTAAGTGCGAGGAGTATGTTTAATAAACAAACAGAAGTACATAAAAAAATGGAGTACCTGGGAACCAAGCACATGAGAAACACCAAACATCAACTGAGAAAGCACAAGAGAAACACAAGAGCTATATACACATGGGGAAACAAGCTTGACAAAGAGGTAACAAGACACACCTGGGTAGACTAATCAAGGGGAAAACTACAAGAACATTACCTGCGTAACCCATATTTCTCTAAATAGGGAACTAAGTGCTGCATAGTGATGATGCAATGGGAATATCCTTGGGGCGGTGCTGATTGTCTGAACCCGTATAGAATATACCAATTCATTGGCTGATGGTGCGGGCGCCTCCATAAGGCAAAGCAAATGGAGCCTCTACTAAAAGGGAGAAGGACAAAAAGAATGACACATGACCATTTGAGAGTGAAATGATGTGGACAAAAGTTTGAGGACACCTTCACAAGACCCGGGGCAAACTCCAATCAAGGCCCACTCACAGAAAGAGCCTGCAGATCCCTCACATGCTTAAGAGAGGTGAATGCTTACTAGAGCACTTACAGAAGCTATTAGTAACCACCCCAATCGGCCACACCCACACCCTCCATATCTCGTGTTGAGGATGCCAAATCCTGCCCTTCCACCAAGGAGCTCGGCTCCAAAAACCATGTCTGGGATGACTAGAATAGGGCTTCCAACAGGAGGTAAATTCCACACTCCCTCACGCTGCAGCATGGATTTCCTTTACCGGAGGGAATGCATATTGCCTCAAATCCGGCCATGGGTGAACAAAAGGCATGTCCTTACAATAAGGAAGTGGTCCAGAGCCAGAGAGACGACTCGCAACTCTAGGCAGTTTATGTGCTATAAGAGAAGCTTGCCCATCCAAACACAGCAAGCCAGTCTACCCTCGAAGACTGCACCCCAATCAGTCAGGCGTCTGTCGTCATAACCTGGCGGTGACAGACCACACCCATCTTGACCCCTTGAAGCAAAAAGAGAGGGTCTTTCCAGTTCCAGAGAGCATGAAGTCAACTGCACGATACTCTCAGCAGGCGAAAAGCTGGCCAAGAAGGGTGAATGCCCCTGAGTTTCATCCACCAAAGGAATAGTCTCATATGAAGCAGACCCAAAGGCAGCACAGGAAAGGCTGCTGCCATGAGCCCCAGAGGTCTGCAGCATGTGCCCACTGCAATATCATGTCCAAGCCTGAAACGGGCCAAGTATGCACAGAGACTGGAATCTCAAACAGGGGCCAAGTGGACCTGCATCGAGAGAGAATTGAGCTGGACACCCAAAAACATGAGAAGGTGTTAAGACACTCTTCTGAGCATTCAGCCTGACACCAGGAGAGAAGGACGTCCCTGTGAAAACACACTAACTTTCTGGATTGATCCAGAATAAGCCAAGCGTCTAGGTAATTGTGTACATAGATGCCCTGGAGCCTCAAAGGGGCCAAAGCTGAATCCAAACACTTGGAGAATGTCCGTGCAGCCAAAGGCAGACCAACTGGAAGGACCCGATACTGGTACGCTTTTCTCCCAAAGGCAACCTTAGGAACCTCCTGTGCCTTGGAATGACTTGGATGTGGAAAAAGGTATCCTTTAGGTCCACGGTAACATGTCCCCTGTTCGAATCTGCGCCAGGATAGTTTTTAACATCAGCATCTTGAATTTTTCTTTTGTAGAGGGACATTCAGAAGATGTAGGTCCTATATGGGATCATACGGAGAACCCAGCTCGACACACCTGGCAGAAGCCTCCACGCTGCCAGGTGGTAAGAGAAGGGTTGCATAAAAATAAGCACCGGCAGGAGCCCAGCTGCCAGACGTGGCTGCAAGCGAGAAGGGGCTAAGTTACTAAAGTTACTGGAGGAAGGCCTGTGGTATCCTCTGAAAGCAAAGACCATGAGGGCTATTGAGGAGGTTTTTCTCATTTTGGGGTCTGGTGTAGAGGCTGGAGCATCCAACGTGGGGGAGAAAGCCAGATGCTTCTCCCGTTGCAGGTGAAGCAGCTCGAGCGAAACGAGGTATTGAGAGGAGATAGCCTGAAGCATCTTCGTCCTTCAATACAGGAAGATGGTGTTGGTAACCTAACTCTGTTTCCCCACGCTTCAGTGGTCTGTCCCTTCCTCCTAAAATAGGGAAGCTATCTTATTCCTGACCTGAAGATCAGGAACGACCCAGCGACACTGAATGGGACGGGCGCGAGTTCCCCATACAGTTTGAGGTGGGAGATGTCTTAACTCATCACTTCTTCTAGAGGTCTCTTTCTTGTGTAAGAGGCAGTCCCTATGCTTGCAGTACTGGGAGGTTCATGAGCCCTCCTAGGCATGAATTTATTGACCACTGAGCTGATCACTTCTCCTAATAAACCTGACTGGGATAGGGGCGTCCAGTGGGAAGACTCTTCTTTTCACAAATCTCAGTGAGACTCAACCAAATATGGTGCTCAACATCCACCAAACCCTTAAAGGGTTAGTTCACCCATAAATGAAATTTCTGTCTTTAATGACTCACCCTAATGTCGCTCCACACCCGTATGACCTCTGTTCATCTCCGGAACACAGTTTAAGATATTTTATATTTAGTCCGAGAGCTTTCTGGTCCTCCATTGAATATATGGTAATAAAAACATCATCAAAGTAGTCCATATGTCCATCATGAATCAATACGCTGATTCATAACTGTCCGAATCTTTGTTCGCTGATTGAAAACAAACAATGTTTGAAGAACACAATGCTGAAAAAAGTTGTAGTTTTTGTTATTTTTGGACCAAAATGTATTGTCGATGCTTCAAAAGAGTCTAACTAACCCACTGATGTCACATGGACTACTATGATGATGTTTTTCATACCTTTCTTCCTACCTTTCTGGACCCGGACTGTAGAGTGTGCATACACTTTCAATGGATGGACAGAAGGCTCTCGGACTAAATCTAAAATATCTTAAACTGTGTTGAATGGATGAACGGAGGTCTTATGGGTTTGGAATGACATTAGGGTGAGTCATTAATGACAGAATTTTCATTTTTGGGTGAACTAACCCTTTAAGGCTGTCCGCTTGATAGGCCTGAAGAATGGCCATGGAGTGAAGCACCATACCTGCCTGGCCAAACGCCATGTAGAATTTTCCCACAAGGATGGAAGTGGTCCTACAGGGCTTAGAAGGAGATCTTGAAGATCTTGAGATCTTGTAATGAAGATTTTTAACCTGATTATGCTTAATAAGCCGACAATGCACTTGATCATATAAACGCGTTAACCTGTTTTCCTTTATCGGAGTAAGGTCATAAACAGCTTAAGCATAAACCGATTGCAACAGCTCGATTATTACCCCTTATGCCCTTTTTGACCAGCATGTAAACGCATTAATTCACATTTATTTGTATAGCACTTTTCACAATACATATCGTTTCAAAGCAGCTTCACAGAAAAAGCATATGGCTACATTACAATTTAAAGTGATTTGTCCACATTATGCATTTCAGAAATGTTCAAAGGACACAGATCAGCTAACAATGTATTTATCAGTATAATAATGAATTAAATTAGGGCACATTGAAGTGAGTAATTCATTCATTCACAATGAATTAATCTGCTTTCTTTTGGCTTATTGAAGTGCGCAGAACGAGCGTTTTGCAATTAGGAAGGAAATTTAAATTGTTTTGTGGACAACAGGTTATTTCTCGGTTAAGATAGTCCCAGACTAAAATGCATGTTTGAGCTTTTTTAACTCAAAGCAACTTGCGCCATTAAATCTGAAAATATGTCAGTGCCATTGTTTTGTCTCCGGATGCACACCAGTAGTGTTTTTTCTAAGGCATGTTTATAAAAGATACTTAAATGTCCTGACTGAACCAAGGCCTAATCCTGGCTTAATCTAAGCCCTGTCTGTGGAACTGGGCCAAAGTAGTTTTTTTTTTTAGTTTTTTTTAAGCAACACGAATTTGTTTAAAAATGAGATTTGACTGATTATATTTGACTAAAAAATGAATTACAAATCCACCACATCCCACTGTGAATGTGTGAACCTGTCAGCAGTTTTGGACACAATATATTGTTTAGTATGCATGATGAGCAGAGGTATGTATGATAGAGATTTCACTCCTGTAGCTTGTTATTATTGTTATCTGACAAAAGCTGTTTTTGACTGCTAGCCCATTTTAAAGTATGCCATGTGAAAATATGTAAGTCAGATTGCTTAGAAAAGTAATTTCACTAGATGCATGATTTGAGGTAACCTTCATGTCCTTAGCAAGCACCACTAATTTGGAAATTGCTCTTCACTTTGTGGTAAGAATTTCCTCTTAAAGATGGGGCATTTATTATTTAGGACAAGCTTATGACCCCTCTGGAAGTCACTGTGAAAAAGGGTGTCAGCGTTCTCTAAGTGGCTGTCCTAGATCGTTTGCCCACACTCAATAGTTCATCACTCAACGGCTCTTGAGATATGGGACAAAACATGTCCCTCAAATGTACCTTTCTTTTTTAAAATAGTACTACATTTAAACTTTGAAGTTTATCACCAGAATGTTCTTTACAAAAATAGCATATTAAAAGTACCTTTTCATTTGATTTTCTTTACCTTATTAAAACTATGAAATTTATAATAACAAAGCCTTTCCTCAGACCATAATTCATATATAATTATGCTGTAAATGTATATTGCATCATATTTGTGTTCTTGTAAAATACTGATCAGCCACAACATTAAAAGCACCTGCCTAATACTGTGTAGGTGCCAAAACAGCTCTGAGACCTCTGTGGTATCTGGCACCTAGACATTAGCAGCAGATCCTTTGAAGTCCCCTTGAAATCAAAATTGAAGTTTTTTGGCTTCTAGTATGAATATGTCAGCCTTACTGTAATCTATAAACTAGTGTGCTCCAAAACAATGACAAAATTCACATTTAGAAGATATGTGTTCAAAACTTAAAGTCCCTCACTTCAGCCAATATGGATCAATGATTTGATGACATCAAATATTTCAGGCAGTGCACTATATAGGGGATAGGGAATGATCAGACAGTGCACTATATAGGGGATAGGGAATGATCAGACAGTGCACTATATAGGGGATAGAGAACGGTCAGACAGTGCACTATATAGGGATAGGAACGATCAGACAGTGCACTATATAGGGGATAGGGAATGATTCATACAGTGCACTATATAGGGGATAGAGAACGGTCAGACAGTGCACTATATAGGGGATAGGGAATGATCAGACAGTGGACTATATAGAGAAGAGGGAACGGTCAGACAGTGCACTATATAGGGGATAGGGAATGATTCATACAGTGCACTATATAGGGGATAGGGAATGATTCATACAGTGCACTATATAGGGGATAGAGAACGGTCAGACAGTGCACTATATAGGGGATAGAGAACGGTCAGACAGTGCACTATATAGGGGATAGGGAATTCATACAGTGCACTATATAGGGGATAGAGAACGGTCAGACAGTGCACTATATAGGGGATAGGGAATGATTCATACAGTGCACTATATAGGGGATAGAGAACGGTCAGACAGTGCACTATATAGGGGATAGAGAACGGTCAGGCAGTGCACTATATAAAGGATAGAGAACGGTCAGACAGTGCACTATATAGGGGATAGGGAACGATCAGACAGTGCACTATATAGGGGATATATAGCTCTGGCCGAGCTGTGATATAAATTAAACTCTATTGGCTGTTTTAAAAGGGGGAGGGTCTGTTCAATATATCCCGCCCTGTCTCCCTGTTTCACTGGAAATTACAGTACGTCAACACATTGAATAATGCTGCACATTTCAAGGCACTTTTAGTCATGCATGTTGCAAGGTGGGGTCCATGGATTAGATTTGTTGGTCCAGCACATCCCATAGATGCTCAATCGGACTGCGATCTGGGGAATTTGGAGGCCAAGGCAACACCTTGAACTCTTTGTCATGTTCCTCAAACCATTCCTGAAACCATTTGTGCAGTGTGGCAGGGTACATCATCCTGCTGAAAGAGGCCACTGCCATCAGGGAACACCTTTAGCCGTGTTTCCACTGTCGAGCCAAGAACGAGCGTGCTAGTCACGTTTCCACTGTCACTTCCAGGGCTTGACCGGGCCTCATCGGGGTTCCTCGGGGCCAAAGTTCAGGTGTTTTTGGCCTGCAGAATACCTTGGTCCAAAGCAGGCCAACTGCGGCTTGAATGGTCATGAACAAAGGCAGAGTTTATCTAAAACCTTTCTATCATTGGGCATCATCAAGCCTTTCTGCAATCTGAGCTACAGTAACTCCTCTGTGTGATCGGACCAGATTGGTTTTAATGTTATGGCTGATCAGTGTATTTCTAAAACCATTTCCAAAACCATTTCCACTTTCCATTATTTTCTTAAATAATATGGAGTTTAAGATCAAGAAATACCAATAGTAAATGCCTAGAAAGTAATGACATTAATAATCATTCAGTTTTGTTTGCACTGGCTTGGTGTAAGTGGGCAACTTCTATGAATTACACGGATATTGATTTTACTATACACACACAGAGTTGAGGTCTTCTGAATGAGTATGGATATTCCTTTAAAGGGATACTACAGTTATTCCAAAAATTCATATCATTTTATTTAACAGTCCTGTTCTGGATGTACATATTATGAACTTACTATCGTAATATAGGTATTAACCCAAATCCTAACCCTAAACGTAAACTTATACCACTTTAAGTCCATGTATCGGGTAAGTACACAGTGAACATACTGTACATATTTACTCACCATTATGTCATACATTAATACCTCAATGTCTTTATTTCTTCATGCTTTGTGTTGTTTGACTCGAAACATTGGGGTAAATTAAAGCATGGGAAGTAATATTACTCACTGGCTCCTGAAAGTTGCATATTAAGGTCTACCAGTCATTTTGAGAAAGTTCTTGCCAATATGCATCAGAATAAAACATATACTATGAGACTGTGAGCATGCTTGCTGACCAACAGTAGTGACCACAGAGTAGTGACCATCAAACTGTAATTGCTGCTGACAGCATATATTAGACTGCCTTGGACTGCAGTTTCAGCTTTGAGTGCAGAGAGACGGGACGGGGTTCATTCACTGGTCAGATGAGGAGTTTGGCTGCATTAGATCAGGACAGAGATTATACTTTGAGTCAGACTGCATAACTGTTTAAATCAGATGAGCAACTTCATGAAGAAATTTAAATTTGCTGTCAGCTTGTTTTATTTACAATTCAGCTGAGTAATTGTCCTTAGGGGAGGAAAAAAAGGAGATTGAATGGGTTCTGTTCCTCCCATCTGCTACAGTGTTGGCTGGACAAAATCAACATACACTTATTGTTATACGTTATGTCCTTTTTGGAGCCTGAAAAAAAGAAAATATACATATTTGTAAAATATCGTTTTCTGTATGTGTGTGTGTGTGCTCTGTGTTTCACATAAGAAATCATTGTATCATGCAATGCACTAACTGCTACATTACATTGTTGTCTCTCCACAGTCAATTTTGACCACTTTCAGATCCTGAGAGCCATTGGTAAAGGCAGCTTTGGGAAAGTAAGTTTTGCTTTATATTTATTTAAAGAACAAACACACACATTGAAGCTGATGGTACTGAGGCCAAAGCGAATCATCAGTGGCCTTCATTGATTGTGCTTGAAACATTGATAATGTAGATTAAGACTTAATTTGGAGGATTCCATTAACTCAAGAATAAGTGCTCCAGTTGGCCTCAAGACGGTTAATTACTACTATATTGACTCCATAGTATGGCTAACCAACTGTAATTGTCTATTAATGTGCATTATTTAATGTTTAAAATCTCCAGTCTATATATATTTTTTTTTATTCTGAGATTCTATTTATGGTGATTTCTCCAAAGGGAAATTGAGACAAGTGGATTTTTAATGATGGTATATAAACTAGGGCTGTGCGATATTGACAACAAATTATATCTCAATATTTTCTGGGATTTAATCGATAACGATAATTGGAAGATATTGTATGGCCATTTTTACATTTACAAGCCCTTTTTTAACCTAATTATATGTATGCATCATCTTTTGTGTCAATTCTTTTACATTAAATCAATAAATTTAAGACACAATAGGGCTGTTGCTAATCAAATTAAATCTATATCAACTTAATTCATCTTTGCAGTGAATCTGAAGTGGAGTTTAGATGTATTTACACATCTGTTTAAAGGTGCAGTGTTTAATATTTATGAGGATCTATTGACAGAAATGCAATATAATATACATAACTATGTTGTCAGTGGTGTATAAAGACTTTACATAATAGAGCGTTGTTTTTATTACCTTAGAATGAGCTGTTTCTATCTACACACACTGCGGGTCCCCTTACATTGAAGTCGCCATGTTTCTACAGTGGCCCTAAACGGACAAACTTCTCTACAGAGCGGCAGCTACTCTCTGCTGTCTCAGACAACGACATCTTTGTCCTGTGTCAGCCACCGTAGTTTCTCTATGTGCTTTGAAAGGGAGGGGTGAGCGGTGGGCGGTTGCAATTTACAACCACACCACTAGATGTCGCTAAAATTAAACACTGCACCTTTAATGCAGCTCAGAGGTGACAAATTAATAACCTGCAATTAATGTTTAATGTAAAATGTTTTGATGTTTTAAATATGAAACAATGATTGTTGATATTTGAAGTGATTTAAAACATGAAAATATACTTTAAATGTGATATTAAAATGGCAGTAGGTCACTGTTAATAAGTGAATCATTGAGATTTGTATATAAATGCATATTTTGCTAAATATTTTGTTTCTATAGATATAATGGACGTGATAAAATCACGTGGTTTATCCGTGATCCGTATGGACAGATCCTCCCCGGTTCAGAACGCCTATGATTTTTGGATTAATTGCAAAGTTTAACCAGATAGACTGAAAGTTTATAATTTGCATGTGTTTTTAAGTCGAGTCAGACGTCAAGCACAAGAGCTGTTTTCTGTGCGCACACACAGAGCCACGCAGACCGCACGTGAACGCTGAACTCAGTTCTTTCTTTTGAGCTTAAACGAACGTGTGCATGCAAAATGAAGTCAAAATGACGGTTTATCCTCGTAAACACAGTAGGTTGTGTGTTATAAACAATTGAGAAAGAAAGCAGATGTGTGTCATTTATATTAGGTCTGTGCATTCGTCTTAAAGGGACAGCAGCCTAATAAACCCACAGCTGTTCGTGTTTCCAATGATAATCATACAAGGAAAAAAAAAGAGAAAATGACTTTTGTTGCTTTAACAAAATATAAATTGTATATTTATTATATTAGTTATATTTCATGTGTACAGTGAAGACTTCTGCATACTGTTAGATTTATCTGGAAAGCACTGCTTATGTCAATATTATCTTTCTTCTATTGTTTTTCCCAGTATCGTGGAGCCCTACCTAGCTGTTTGGTTTGGTTTATGGCTTGTATATTTGGTTCATGGCTTTAGGAAAAATGTAAGGAAATAAATAATTAAGGAACTAACACCACTGAAAAAAGTGGGCAGGCACTAATGCAATCTACTGAGGACAACAGAGTTGCCAAACTGTTTTGCAGCAACCTTGGATTCCCACTTACCACTTACCTTTTTTTCCAGGTATGCATTGTTCAGAAAAAGGACACAAAGAAAATGTATGCCATGAAGTATATGAACAAACTTCAGTGCGTGGAGCGCAACGAGGTGCGCAATGTCTTCAAAGAGCTCCAGATAATGCAGAATCTAGAGCACCCTTTCCTGGTCAATTTCTGGTGAGTTTTTCATCAAGTCATTAAGTGAGTCATTAGTGCTGAAACGGTCCAACAGCAGTTTGATTTACAAAATAACCTTGAATACATTTTCATGGTGTAATGAATTTTTATGTTGTTTTTTTTTGTATAATGTAATGATGTAATGAAACAGGTGACCTTGGGGTGTTTCAGCTGCATATAACATCTGAAAGCTACTTAAAACCTACTGAGCTGACTCATTTGAATGTGTAGTTGGCCACATCTCCTAACTGAAATAAAACTTCATGAGTAGATGACTTTAGACACTATCAAAATGTCACTTGGTATATGAGAGACTTGACTAAGTGGCCATTCACACAGTATGCACACCTAGCACTCTGTTCAATTTGACAATACCATGTTGCTAAGTTAACTATTAAAGGAACACGCCGACTTTTTGGGACTTTAGCTTATTCACCGTAACCCCCAGAGTTAGATAGCCTATTTTCAGCGCTGTGTAATATCATTGCGCCGCTCCACCCATGGTATGGCAGCAAAGTTCCTTGATTATTATGCAGGAATGAGAGTATAGTTCCTAGCCATATCGGTCTAGAAAATTGCAACTTTTAATTTTCCGTCGGTCTTAATACACAATGTAACTATACACTTCAAAACATGTAAATAGGGAAATGTTGGCGTTATTTTGTCACTTATTGAGCAGTAGGCTAGATGGAGCCGTTTACTCAAGCTCAAAAAAGTGCATCATCCATTATAAATGTACTCCATACGGCTCCGGGGGTTAAAAAAGTCCTTCTGAAGCGAACTGATGGGTTTGTGTAAAAAAAAATATCTTCAGGCTTCCGTATTCAACTTTACGAAGAAAGTGTAACGCCTCTCTCAGTTCAAAAAGCTTACGCTACGTTTGGCGTCATTGTCGCACCAGTTACACTTTTTCCGTAAGTTTGTAAGTTGCTACGCTTCAAAAGGCCTTTATTAACCCCGGAGCCGTGTAGTATATAATAATATGTAAATAGGGGACCCTGTATAAGGGAACAGGTCTATTTTTCTCAAATTAATGAATTCATAATTTTGCGTCTATTTTACGACCAAGCAAATGACTCGTCCAGCGTTCATTTCCCGTTTCTTTGTGATTCGCGGAAGGCCTTGTCATGTCTTTGATGGATGTCTTGGGAAGCCAATCACGTGGCGTGTTGGCTGCTGGATGAGAAGATCTCACGGCTGTTTGAAGTTGAAGCGCGCTCGCTGGAGAGTCGTCGAGAGAAACTTTGCGGCGAAACTTAACTTAGAACACGAGACTCACGGATAATAAATAAACTTAAGTAAAAGAAAGGAAAGTGAGAGGAGAGGTCTAGATGGGTTGAATGAATTTAACCCATTTTTTTCTGGTCTGCCACGCTCACCTTGAAGTTCTTCAACTCCTTCTTCAACAGAACGACTGAAGTCGAACTTAACTGGAACTCGAACTGAACGGAACTCCACTAGAACTAACTGTTCTGAGATTTTAAACTCAGATATCTGGCCATCCTCCTGGAGGAGTTCTGACCAATTAAATTTCATGTTTGGTTCGGAGGTGTCTTTTCCTCCACCCCAAACCATAAATCAATCGTTATCTCTGTGGTCTCTTACGTTCCTGCTCTAAGCAGAGAGTAAGTAACATGATTTCTTATTACAAGACCACGAACATTCTAGAAATTCAATCAAACCATCTTCTGAGTTATGAGAGTACCAGCATAAAGGTACCACACACGATACAATTTCGATCAGTCATTCAACATTTGTATAATTGCATGAATTGTGAGTGATACGTATGCATAATGGTCACGTCTATTGGTTATATGACACGATATAGAAGTAGAAGGTTGTTTGAATGAAAGTTCGACAATCACTGTTTAAGTGATTTGATGCAGTTTATGCGTAACATGGTTTCTGTGAGTTTTCTTTGTTTTCCCCTTAGTGCTGGGGTCTTGAGGAATTTTTATGGTGGTCACAGAGCAGGATGTTAGGGATTAGTTGCTCGATGGGTGAAGGGAAGAAACTGCCCATGGACCAATGAGAAGACCTGTCCTTCCTGGGCATGGTACCACAGGTGGTCTTCTTGGCCCAAAGGGGTATCTGGTTGCTGTTCCCCCTATCTTTATCTGATGGCGGTGAACAGTTTGTTTGTGTTAGTCCACCAAGATCCATTCAAAATGTAGCAAACGCAAACCTTTGTCCACTGCTATGGGCAGAGAGGGGCCCAGGCCATAAACTGCTCTGGAATGTTGAGTTGGTTTTTGTGTGGACTTATGTTTGAATGAATCATCTGTAAGATTAATTTGTGTCTGCGCGGCCTCAATTCCTACAGCCGTGTGGAGTACTTTTATAATGGATGCAGGGACTGAAATTCACCAGTGGCAGAAACATTGTTATTTAGCTTAAATAACACACATTTAAGTGCTGTCAAGTCAATATAAGTAATAATAACTCTTAGAATACATTATTAAAATATTTTTATTCATTGATTTCCCGTGTCACTGACAGTCATACTGACTGCTGCTAATCTGAGTCCACAGATATACACTGAAAAAAAGATTTGTATTGCATGTTCAAATTGCTTAATTAAAATGAGCTAAAGCAACACAATTGCTATACATTGTGTCCTAACTTAATTTAATTGTGTTCAATCCATTTAAATATATATCAATTTGAAGTTAACTTAATCTGTTTGTGTTGAGATTACATGAATGATTTGTGTTGCATTAACTGAAACTGGGCTGGGCTTGTTAGTTCCCAGCATGCTTTGCATATGGCTGAATCAAGAGAGTAAATGTTGTTATTTTATATGTAAAAGTGTTATGTTATGTATTTTTGAGCAAGATGAGAAAGGGGGAGACTTGATAGTGTGTAATAGTGTTTAATATTAAATTATGTTGGAATTATTTGAACAATTTAAATGACAGTTGGTCACCATTGTTAAGAAGATTGGAGCATTTGCTTAGTCTGTGGACTAATACAGCTAATGTCATGACGGCTTTGCTGAAGTAGCTTTTAATGCTTAGCATTTAAAATGCTGTGGTGTGCTATTACTAGCTAAAAGTTTGTCAACTAACTAGTGCAGTATTATAATTCAGTTGTGTAACATAAAAGTATATAAAATGGAAGTGTAGTAATGAATATATGAAATGCCTGAATCACGGGAGCCAAATAAAATTCACTTTGAGACTACTTAATTGAGTCACTTAAAATGTATTCATTCCATGATGTTGAATGAATACATGTTTGTTACATTAACAAATGATGTTTGTTTAAGTTAATTGATTCATGTGGGACCGATGTACACAATTAAATCATGTAAATCCAACACACTTTTGTTTTCAGTGTAGACTTACTGCAGCTTGTATGTGAACAAATCACACGCGGCTGTGTTGATGGCTGATTTAGTCACGTAGACAGATCCTGGCAGATGTTAGTTACAGTGTTCAGGAACCGTTAAGCAGAACTAAATTAATATTATTATTACTGGTAAAGAAACCGGACATTTTCTCACCGGTTCCCAACTCCCAACATGCACATGCACACACATCTGTGCAACTGTCATTGTACTGTAGCCTACGGCACCGTTGCATTATCTCATCCCACCTCCCCAACAGTTTAATACTTGCTCGCACATCCAAACGTAGTCAGAGAAAGGCCTCATCTTCTTTCTGATCGCATGAACGTTCTGAAACAGCAGTTGCATCCTCTCAAACTAATGAATCACTCAATTCACATTGGCTACTTGCCAATGTGGCAGGTAGATTGACAGTGTTACCTGCCAATTGCAAAATTCACCCGCATTTGGCATGCCAGGTGTTAATTTCAGGTCCTGAATGGATGGATGCACTTTTGGACTGCCATTATAAAGCTTGGAAGAGCCAGGACATTTTATAGTATAACTCTGATTGTATTCGTCTGAAAGAAGAATGCCATAAACACCTAGTATGGCTTGATGGTGAGTAAATCATGGGGTAATTAAATTTTTTTGGTGAACTATCCCTTTAAATACTCATTCTTACTATATTTTCTATGGGTGCGTCTCAATCACCTCCCTAGTTCAGTGGTCAGGGTATTGATCAGGGAGTCAGCCCATTGACTGTTTCCCTGATCAGCGCCCTGACTACTGAACTAGTGAGCTGATTGAGACGCACCCTATGTGTAGTGTAGGAAATATTAGCGGACTACGCCACCTCCTTATTTAAGGCAGGAGGAGCCCTGCATAAATCACTATACTTGATAAGCATCAAACGTAGATTATCAAAATATCACAATTTTATTGTTCTAACACAGACAATCAAAGATTAAAACACCAATTAAAATATATACCTCAGTAATAAAATCCATAAAAGTAGGGAATCGCTCTCCTCAAGTGTTGGGTCTGCTGTAATGCACTGCCTGCCACCTATAAAACAGAAGAAAAGCCCACAGCATACGCCGCAAACAAGAAGCAACCTTTAATCACCATTACTTTGCCAACCTTCTAATACACACCATACCAGAGGAGGCCCGCCCCTCTATAGCAATAGCAAATTCAGTAAAAAGAGAAAAAAATAAACCACAAAGGAAACTTAAATATTCTAGAAACAGTGTCTGGTCTGCCCCTTTAACAAGAAAAAAAGCATACACATTAATACATGTTAACACAACCCGCAAAAAAAGAAAACAAACGAACAAAACAAACTTTAGTGATAGTGCAACTGCAGACTCAAACTCATAACCAATCGGCCCCAGTAAAAAGTATTTTGCATTTACTGGTTGTTCACACTCCTACATGGTCGCCAACCCATAGAAGGTACTGCAGCAATAAATATTTGTCTGCCCCGCTTCACAGACAGAGAGTAAAATCTGTTAATAAATCAGCCTAAAGGAAAAAGGGGATCACATAAGAATGAAATACGCTATCAAAACTCAACCATTTAACAAAAACAAATCACACAAATAACAACTGCACATACCTATATGAAAGCGAAAAGAGGCTGCACATCTTCAAAAATATGCCAATCTCACTATCTGTCGCTGGAACAACTATTTATGCTTTCTTGGTCATATGACCTGCTACCTGCACCTGAAACTCTTTACTGGCCAGTCTCCTCCCATATATATATATATATAGTTTTTAGTATTGCCTTGAAGTGCATTTTTATATTTATCCAATCGAAAATAATTTACGGTTTGAACCTGATGTGTTTCATTTTGGCTAAAAGCAAACAACGCTGCATAAATAAATGAAAAAAAGAGGTTTAAATAGTATTTCAAATATTGTTGATGTGCATAACACATCAATGCAGAAATGATTGTGGGATGTACTTATTTTTTGGTTGTCATAGCATAAAATAGCATATTTTAATAGTAGCTACTACATTTGTTTTGAAACTTAAAAAAGCGGGTTCAATATTAATGGTTGCCAACCGTGGTCCTGGAATACCCCCAACTGGAATACCCCCAACAGTACACATTTTTGATACTTGAATACCACTTTTCCACCGGAATGGTTCGACTTCTGGACTTTGGAGCCTGTTCTTGGTCAGGATGCCTTGGCCTGTTGAAAACCGGCCACGTGTTGAGAAACGAACAGCGATGTAATGCTGCTATGTGTTGCTTACCTGTCTATAACCAGCAAAAACATTGCGCATCCCGGTGTTTGTGCAGGCAGTGTGGCACTTCTGTTTTGCTGATCACAATTCTGGGAGTGATACTCTCATCTGTCCTTTTCGGAGTTAAACTGAAACTGAAACCACTCATTCACTCGCTGTCTCACACAATGGATCTCAGGAACCGTGTCGGTGGAAAAAGGGTATAAGTCTCTACTAACGAGCTGATGAGTTAAATCAGGTGTGTTTGATTAGGGAGACATTCTAAATGTGCAGAGTTTGGGGTCCTCCAGGACCAGGATTTTATATATTATGAATAGGGGTAGTATGAATGAAATGTGACCCAATACACCTGAGAACCTTACATTACTCCCCCCATCTGGATAGTGCATTCTCGCAATGTAAACAGAAACTACACCTTAGTGAAGGAAGGAGGAAAACTCAGAGGAGAATGTGGAGGGAGGAGCCAAGGAACAGATGAGGGAGGAGCCAGGGAGGAGATGACAGAGGGAAGAGCAAGGTAGCAACCCAGAGCAGAGTCACCAGGATAAAGGCACATGGCGGAACCAATGAAGGGAAAAGCCAGGGTGGAGACAGGAACCCGTACGACTGAGGTGGAGATGGGAGAGGTGGAGACCCAGACAGAGTCGAGGAAATTAAGACGTTTGGTGACACCGTAGGCCTGAAGGGTCAATGTGGAGCCAGAGCCTGTGGGAGTGAGTATAATGGTGGAACCGGTGGGAAGGAGGAGCACGGCAGAGCCAGAGGGGTGGAGGGTCAAAGTGCCTCTCTAAGTGACCTTTTTCCTATGCAGAAAAAAAGACATTGCAGAGACCACAAGGGAGGTTAACATGTGGAGGCATACTACGAGTAATCAGCCTGGCAGCAAATTCATCTGGCAAATTCAGCTACCGATGAGTTCAGAATGTGGAGAAAGTGGAGACTAGGAGGGTGTCCAGGGTTTGCCATATGGACAAAATTTGCACATTATCACCCCAAGGAGGTTTTCAAGCGTAACATCAGGCCAGTTGACGAAAGTTGACCTGTTCATACCTGCTAATACTCTGAATGAATCCGGCTCAACCCGGAGATTGTTAAATCTCGCAAAGGTATTTGGTGTACCCCAGCCATCTGCTCTACAGATGTCCAGTAGGCAATCCTCTGTTAGGAGATAGTCTTCCCCTTCTGCTGTCCCCCAAAACAGACCAAGAGCTGCTCAGAGTATCTGAAGCTCTCTGTACAGCCCAAGTAGATGTGAAGAGAATACACAGGGCACAGCAAAGACAAGCACTCACCACCTGATCCCTGAAAGGCACATTGCCCAGTCAAGGTCTCAGGATCATGTGAGAGTATGCCAGACTGAACTCAGGGCATATTTTGCTAACAGAGAATGCTTGTAGGTTCCCAACCCTCTTGATGGAAGTGAGCATGGTCAGCAGGGCTGTCTTCAATGAGAGGGCACTAAGCTCAACTGACTCCAGGAGCTCAAAAAGGGGCTCTCTGTAGGCCCAGCAACACTACAAAGAGGTCCCAAGAAGGGATAAGGCATAGACTGAGAGGATTGAACCTCCTGGCAGCTCTAAGGAACCTAATGATCAGGTTGTGCTTACCTAAGGACTTACCATTCACTGTGTCATGATGCACTTCTCAAACCTTTCCTACAGGAAAGAAAGCACCTACACGACTGTGTATCTCTGTGGGTCTTTGCCTTGGGATGAACACCAGTTCCCGAACAGATGCCACTTCAAGGCATACAGCTGACTCGTAGAGGGGTCTCTGCATTGAGTAATAAAATATATCACCAGCAGTGATAGTCGGCTCAGGTCGTCCGTGTCCCATCCAGGGGTTAGACGTGGAGGTTCCAGTAGTCAGGGCACAGATGCCAAATTGTGCCCAGCCCCTGGGAAATAAGGTCCTTCCTAAGGGGAACTCGCAAGGGAGGGTCTGTTGCGTGGAGTGTGAGCCAGTAAGGTGCCACCAGCAAGACTTGGTCTCCATTCGGACCAACGTGTGCTTGCCCTGGACCAGTGGTCAGAACCTCTGTAGGGCCAGCAGTACTGCCAACTTAAGGCAGTTGATTTTCCAACATAGTCGGGGTCCTGTGCAGGATACTGAGACTGCATGCCCGTTGCATACAGCACCCCAGCACCCCAACAGAATGCATCTGTTGTAACAACAACACACCCGGTCCATAGAAATGCGAAGTCTGTCCAAGGGCTGAATGTGCGGCGTGATTTATAGGCATTGGCATGATAGCCATGTCATGTGTACCGCAGCAACATGCCCTTCTCAGTATTCAAATCTTAAGCCTGTGCTGAAGTGGTCTCATATGCATTGTCCCTAGCTGTGTAACTGCTGCCAAGGAAAACTTGCAGATTGGCTGCAACTCACCACCCTTTTGCGGTACGATGAAGTAAGGCCACAGGTAAAGGCTTCACCCCACCCTTCGCCATAAAGACTGCAAATTCTGCATGCAGGACAGGGACGTATTTGCCTGCTACTGAGGTAAAACGGATGCCACTGATCCCTAGCGGTGTCTGTCGAACTCGCACAGCCGAGTCGCATTATCCTGTTGGCATGACAAGTTGGAGAGCACTAGCCATGCCTCCATATTCAGCATGAGGGGCACCAAGGGGACAATTGCTTTTGACATCCCTTTGGTGGGAGGCCTTGGGAGCAGGAGCTGCCACAGTGGAAAGCCTTACGTCCCAATCTCATGGTCATGCCAAAAGACTCATTGAAACACCTACCTTGGTTCTTGGCGCTGGCCTGTGGGGCGGGTGGTTTTACCTTCTTGTGGGGGGCTCTATGTTGATGCCAAGCCGCTGGCTCGGGTTGTGTCTTTTTTTTCTCAATGACTCCAACGATGAAGGAGGATCCGCAAACCCACAGGGCATAAATAATAACTGGATGATGGGAAGGTGATGCTTCCTCAATAGCAGCATCTGGGCAAGGATGTCACCAGTCTTCGTCCAGCGAGAGGCCATTCTGCACAAGAAAGTTCATATCTACAAAGAGAAAATATATTAAATTGTCTTCAATAATCCAAAACACATAGGAGATTGTTGGAGAATCGCAGGAGAAACAGCGAAGCAAAATCACACATTAAACAAATATATATTTACCTTGGGATCGGATTTCTCCGGTTGCCATTTTTCTAAAAGTTTTCAAAACAATTCCACACATGTAATGGCGGGGAAGTTGAAAATGATTTTAGTATGCAAAACTGTTACCTAGTCAAAATAGCCTAATTCTTCTAAACTTTTAATGCAAAAATATTGCCAACATTGTAAGTGGACCTTAAAGAACATTATAAAAAAAATGCAGTTCATGACCCAAAATCAAAAAATCTGATTTTGATTTGTACTACATAAGCACATGCACATAATATGATATGGTAAAAACTCAGTAAGCTAACTCATCCAATTTGATTGTGTTAACTAGATGTGATGGTCTTCACCATAAGTAAAGTTACATTAATAATTCATGAATCATTTTGTGTGTATCTGAAGTTGTTCATACATGATCAAATTGTATGAGTAAGCTTAATATTTCAAGTTAAGTGCACTTAAAATGGTTGTGTAGTATAAAATAAACATTTTTAGTAACTTATGTTTAAAAATGATGTAGCTGATAACCCTTAAATTTTTTTGCTAACTTGCTTAAAAGTATACGTTATGTTTAGATTAGACAGTGGGCCCTATTTTAACGATCTGAGCGCATGGTCTGAAGCACACGGCTGCTGGTTACAAAATCTTTATCAAGCCTTTTAACAGCTAGGGAAAAGGCCGCTTTTTGCATTTTCAGCTCATTTATCATGGAAATGGGGTGTTTTTTTTACCTTTTAAACTGTAATACCTACACTGATGGGCCGATCTCTGTAAAAGTCTGCATGCTTCTTTAGAGTAATATGGCACACATGCTCAGCTAATTAGATTTTTCAGTCATTTAAAGGTCCTTTTGCATAGGATAATATCGAATATGTTTCACCTTTATAACAGTTAAAGCACCACCAATGGCCCAATGTCCATAAAAGTTTCCAAGCTTCTTTAGGATCACGTGACGCATGCGCACAACCGATTTTGTGAAGTTGTATGCAAGTCAGGCAGGAAGAGGGCCGCTTTCAGCCATTTCATGGAATTTGCCAGAATGAGCTCTTACATAGGCGTGCTGAATTTGGTTAAAATATCTCGTTCCGTTCATGAGTTATAGCCAATTTAGTAAAAGTGGCTCCTCCCACTTCAAGCGTTTTGGCAGCTCTTAGGGACGTGAACCCAAATTTCCACTTTTTTTAATAACTATTGACATTGAGACCCCAGAGAATCTTGCTGCACTGGTTTGGTTCCAATTGGCCCAAAAACTTAGGACTAGTTCACAAAAGTAGGTTTTTGGAAAAACCCAAAATACCCAAAACCTTTCCCATGGATTCCAGCGATATAAGACACTTGGTTAGGTTTAGGAGTTATGAGCCATTTCATACTTTTGACCGCTGTAGCGCCCCCGTCAGGCCGATTGGGGTACGCCTCAGTTAAACCAATAAACCAAATCTCCTATTCCCTTTAAAAGCCAGTTGCGCTCACACCATGGCGAACTCGCTATTTACATGGTGGAAAGACTGAACGATACTCCAGAGAGGAACCCTTTAATAAGCAGAGTGTACATGTGTTGTGCACCACCTATACATATTACTAACACACCCTTTAAATAACACAAAAAATACTGCACTATTGACTTTAGAACAGGTTTGTGTTGGTCAATGGCGCAGTTGTTTCTCAAAATAGCAACACGCTAACAATGCGCCTGAACACACCTGGTTTTCAGACCAGCACTCCCATGGGTGAACAGATGGACTCGAGTGCATTTGCTATTTAAACAACGTGGCACTGGACGTGAAAATTATAACTGCGTCAGGCTGAAACTAGCAAAAAACACTTGCGTCGCACCTGCCGTTGTATAGGGCATAGTATGTTAACATTGTTTCAGTTGTCAATCTATTGTAAATAATTAATACAATTAATTTTAAAACATTATCAGCATTATTACATATAAACAAAACAAAAAATTATAATATTTTAACAACTAAGCCAGATTTATATAAAAATATATATATATTAACACAACAAATTATGAATACCTACGAAACTAATGAGATCATGTTGATCTCCAACACCTCAGATAGGATGACACACATCTTGTTTTCAGTGAAGCATGGTGGAGCACAACCTGTCATCCTCATCAGTATGTGATGCATGAATGACTAAATCAATACCAGTGCTTTTTTAATTACAAATTAAATAATACGTAAAACGCCTACAGAAGAGAAGAGAAAACAGCCGTCTCTAAATAATAGTCCTGCCGCATGGGGCGGTAAATTTGATAAGAATGCCTGGGGAATGGTAATGTGCTTGGCAGCCGTTTGAAAAGAAGGTAAGCGTTGTGCGTGTTCCCCTGCAGTGCTGCAGATGCATGTGAGTTCCACTGGACCGAAAGAGGCACTCAAGGTCAGATGTGAGAGACATCAAGCTACTGTACTCCTCGCTCTCTCGCTCTGTGTTTGTGTAACAATAAATAGATAAGTGTTATAATATAATATAACTGAGGTTATGCTTATTCATGAGAGCATACAATGTATTAAAGGTGCATTACAATACACAATTAATGCATTAAAACACTTTTATAATGCATAATATATAAACGCTGTTAGCACAAAATTCACCTTAGTTTAGTCTAAATTTTTTCACAAATATGAAATAAACATCCACCTGTTCTCAAACTATACAGTAGTATTTACTGAAGTAAAACAAAACAAGTATTTCAAAATAATGTGTAAAGCACTCATTTCGTCAATGTGACATTGTCGAACAGTGACAGCAGCAGATCAAGTTTCATAGGGAGCTCATGGTGTTCTCGCTGAGGTCCTAAAGCGTGCATGTGAGGGGGAATGGGAGGAGGCGCTGATCGCCCGATCAATGTGACCATCAGCTGCTACGTTTCAATCATTAGGAAAAGCAACACGTTTCCTGGATAAAAAAAACACATAGTTTAGAGGTATGCAAGTTGTGATTTTGTAAAAGCAAATTGAATAGCATGTATTGTGCTGTCTTTAGAATTATTGTAATAATTCTAAAAAGAATCGGCAGAAAATAATGTGAATTGCAAAGATAACTCTTAAAATGTATGGATGCCTTTTCGAGTGAAGAATGCTTAATTGTCACAAAGCAAAAAATAAATAAATAAATTAAAAAAAAAAAAATATATATATATAAAATAAAAGTAATTTCGGGGTGATTAAAAATTCTTTAAAAATGTTATATTAAACTTTATATTAAAGGCACAATATGTAAGATTTTCAGATTAACATATCCAAAACCCACTGGAACAGTGTTATATATTTTGTTGACTTGTGTACTTGTATTATCCCTAATGTTTCCAAGAATGTTAAAATCCAGAGAAATAAGCTATTTTAACCAGGACACGGACCGTGCGTCCCCTATCAATGACATCATACCCGCGTTACCCTTTATTTTATTTTTTTGAAACCATGGAAACACCAAAGCCGCTTTAATATCTGATGTGTTTTATTAGACAGGTGAGCGACTGTTTGGATCATTGATGGACAGAAACTAGTCATTGTTCTCCAGCTCAACTCAGTCTTATTGTTTAAATCTGCTGTTCTTGATTTAACACGGGTACAATGTTTTACCCAAGCTGCTAGCACCCCTAGTTTCTCTTGAAGCCAATACCGAAGTGACTTAAACTGCAGTTCATCGACTGGCCACTAGAGACCGGCTCCAGAAGGAGCAGAATCTCATTGAGCTCATGTTAAAATGCCCAACTTTACAGCAGAAGAAAACATGTTTACATTCTGGTACAAACTGTGGTTTTGGTCTAAACGGCTAATTTTGCCCTTCATGATAACTGTGAGGGGTTGAATTTTTTAATAACTTATTTCGTTTACATTATATAAAATCTTAAAGTTCTGCATAATTTAGGGCGTGGCCACTTTGAGTGACAGGTGGATTGCCGTTTGTCTGCTGTCTGTTAGTCATCACGTCATCTCAGCTCCGCCCACATCCCGTTTTGTCTGTTTTGTTCACAAACTGTCATTCATTCACACACATTTACGGCCGCACTGTCACTCACTGTGCACGTCCACTGGCTCGTTTTCAGTTCATTGAATTAATTGAAAACACTTAGTTTGCTCCACTTCGCTATAAATTCCTGAGCAGCCATGCGCATTTTACTTTTGGTTTAGAATTAGTGATTTAAAAGCCCCCGTCGGTTTTACAGGTGTTGTCACACGTCTATTAACCAGTGGGAAAATTTCCTCACCGTCACATCCCTAATAGACAGCTTTAATGAACACTTTCAAGGTCCAGAAAGGCAGTAAAATATTGTTAAAATAGTCCATGTGACTCCAGTGGTTAAACCTTAATGTTATGAAGCGACGAGAATACTTTTTGTGCACAAAACCCCGAAAAATAATGACTTTATTCAACAATCTCTTCTCGTCTGTGTCAGTCTCCTATGCAGTTGCTGTAGTAAATACAGTGCATCGCTTCCAAGTTATGTCAGAACGGCGGCTTACCATTGGCCTAGGCTGTTCACATGAGCTCCACGACGTAGGAGTGTATGAGACAGACACAGATGTGAAGAAATTGTTGAAGAAAGGCGTTATTTTTGTTAGTTTTTGTCACACAAAAAGTATTCTCCTGGCTTCATAACATTAAGGTTGAGCCACTGGAGTCACATGGACTATTTTAATGATGTCTTTACTTCCTTTCTGGACCTTGAAAGTGTTCATTGCTGTCTATGGAGGGGTCAGAGAGCTCTCGGATTTCATCAACAATATCTTAATTTGTGTTCTGAAGATGAACGAAGGTCTTACGGGTTTAAAACGACATGAGGGTGAGGAATTAATGACTATTTATCTATTATTAACTAATAATATTTAACTATTACTATATAAGTAAGTACATAGTAGCTAAATATACCTAATATAATCGCTGACCCATTTTCTTTATGCAAAATATCTTATTTTTATTTTTGATGTTTGGGTCAAACTACGACCCAGACAGGTTTTCATGGGATTATGTCACCCAACTGTATGGGATATTATAATATTTTGTGGTCAGATGAAACCAGGATCAATTCTCCAAACCACAAAACACCCAGGTTGGATGGCTAAGATATCGTAATGCATTTATTGCTTACACCAGACAGTAAAATGTTTGGTAATAGACGATTACTTCAAATACTTATCTGTGCAGTATTTGGTCCTTGCATTGCAAGCCTAATTACTTTTAATGAGATGTAGACAGGCTCCACTCGGATGGTCAACTGAGACTACAGCCTTCTCCATATTTAAAGAGGAGAGCTCTCACTGTGCCTCCTGTCTCACGCTGAGTTTGTTTCCTCAGACTGCTGAGACTCTTCTGCTTGTGAACATGAGGTTTGTGACGAAAGCTGGATTCTCCTCTCCTGATGTCTGACGGTTTAAAACAAAACTACAGTAGCATTTAGCCCACAGTTTTCTCATTCAAAAGCGATTGCACTTTAATGGACGTTTGTTAATTATGAATAATGTTGCACTATGCTATTAGCTGGTTTTAATGAACTGTTGTGGAGATAATAACATCATTTTGCCTTGTGTTAAGCAAGGTGTTAAGCATTTTCACTGAGGGCCCAGTTTACACCTGGTATTAAGATGCGCTGGTTGATTGGATCACAAGTGGACGACACTAAATACAGGTGTAAACAGGGTCTAAAACATTTGGAGCTTGTCCACTTTCGACCGCTTCCACCGGATTGCTTTCGTAGTGTAAATGCTCATGTGGTCAAATGCACTGGAACTAGGAGTGTAATGATACACTCGTGTCACGATTCGATATAAATCCCGATACTGAACTCATGATACTCAATATTTTAAGCCAAAATAAAGAATCTTTATTTATTTATTTTTTTACTTTTTTAAAATTGAAATAATATTATTAATATTGTATTGTTATCAGGACCCACACATATTCCCCCATTGCATTTTTATACATTATATTCAACATTATATATAGTCGTTTAATGTAGTAATGTCACTGAAACTCCATAATTTTTCCCCTCACGCTACCCTCACACTTTCAATTCCGGCATTGGATCTTTTAAGCCACTCACTCACACACACACACACTCTCCCGGTGCTCCCCAAATCCCGCCTCTCCCGCAATTAATGCACTGTACATATAAGAATAAACTTTTGAATAATCATACTACTAAAACGAAATGTGATCTGGTGATTTAAATTGTTTGCGCTTTCACTTTGAGTAGTGCCGCTTTAAATGATCAATGCACAGTTCTAATCACACTGACTATTGCCAAGCTGAGCCTTGAATAAATCAACTCTATACCGCGAATCATATCGTTTACATCAACGATACATATCGTCGCATTTTTATATCGCGATATATCGATTAACGATATATCGTTACACCCCTAACCGGAACAGCCTCTAAAAGACGCCCTACTCTCCTCCGACTGACCTAATGCTAAACATTATGGGATGCGCTCTAGCCAGACGGGATTTAAACTCTCGGCTGGAGACCCAAGTTTGGTTTGGAGATGAGAAACGTCCCAAGCTCAATGTTCCCTCTCCATTCCTGATCTCTAACACACACTCACAGCGTTCGGCTGGTCTTGAGTCTGTCAGAGCAGAAACTAAAGCTGATGCTCTCCGTGTGTTTCTCCGGAGTCTCCGGTCGTGCTCATATGTAAAGTGTGTGAGCTTATTTCCTCCATTAGATCTAAAGATCTGAAAAACACCCGCCCATAGACCCTCCCCTCGGAGAAATCAGGACAGAAGTGGCGGAAAGTGGACAAAAGAGACGGTTAAAACACCAGGTGTAAACTGGGCCAAAGAGCCCCCCAAATACACTCAAAGTGAATCAATCTTTTGCCACCATTGTGCTTGAACAGGAAGTATACCTTGACCAAGTGGGCTCACACCTTATGCTGTCTCAGCACCATGTTGTAATTCGGTCCCTCTTTGACAAGGGCCGCTGAGCAGGCATTGTGATCTGACAAATAAAGCCTGTCAATCAAAGTGCAGTTTAAAATCAATGTGACACATCTCATGGTGACATCTTAAGCACATTTCCATGCCCTGTCCTTTTCCTTGTCATCAGTAATTTATTAGATGTGTTCTTTAGTAGTGTAGGATCTCGGTGGAGCCCTGAAATACAAATCAAGCAGCTTCAAAGGGTCATTAGACAGCTATAGAGAATGAAAAATTAATGCCACTGGAAATCTGACAATGCCCAAGTTAAAAACTTTTGTTCATATTTTGTTTAAATCATATATTTTTTGCCTTCTGTTTGCAGCAAAAAATAGCGTAGAGTTGCAAATAAGCGAAGCCGATGATAATCAGGTGTGGCCGATCTACTAACAACTCAGCGCTGCAAATTAAATTGAAGAACGTGGCTTGGCAACTGATATGTTCGGATAACATCTTCCTCTGGCTTTCCAAATAAACACACACGAGTGGAGAAAATGCTCTCCCCTCTACCACACACTCTCTGTTCTCTGTGGTTTATCCTCCTAGCAGCAACTATCACTGCCATGTCAAGCACAAAATGGGTTAAGACATGCTTTTTTAGGCGTTAAATAATTTCGCAAATACCAGTAAATTGACTACAGCAAGCTTTTATAAATCACATCGCATGATTTATTTAAATACTCTCCTAACGCTTGCTTCTGAAAGGGAAACTCCCACAAATGCATATGCGATGAGGTCATCCTTCTTGTCTGCACTGTTTCATTGCTGATTTTTCACTCTGTCTATTTTAATGCCAAAAGAGGGTTTGCACTGCCGAAAGCTGTTAGCGAATCTGGCCCTAAATAATAAAAACTGCATATAAATACTGTATATAATAATATGAAAACAATACAAACTGTATATAATAATATGTAAATAATAAAAACTGAATATTTTTTTAATTACAAAAACAACAAAAACATTGTAAAACTTCAACTGAAATCAAAACAGAAGAAAATATATAGAGCAAAATCTTTTCTTAAAGGTGTCATGATTTTTTTTTTTTTTTTTATGAAACTGTTGTCTGAGGTCAAATTATGATGTTTGCGTGGTTTTTACATTCAAAAACATCATACTGAATAAGTAATAGGCTATTTTCCACCCTGGTTTTGAGCCTAGCTCCTGAAACGCATGGTTTTTATGGGCCTGTCGCATTCAAGATTTGGAAGTTTACGCCCACTGCTATGATTGGATAACAGTTTTGCATATTATAATGAGCTTCGGCTCCCCCGTCAGTACACGTGGGGAATTGTTTTGAAAACTTACAGTGTGGAAAAATGGCAACCGCAATGATTCACACATACATGTTTGACCCAGAGTCTGATCCCGAATCGCAGGACAATGAACCAACAACACCTCAAATACAAAGGATACTCCAGCCTGTGACAGCGTGAAAGTTATCCTTAATTATGTTTAGTTAGACACATACACATAATCAGTAGATATCAAACGATCTGTAACAATGCACTACTGTCACATATAAAAAATCATGTTTTATTCACATAAGTGTGTTGCACCATTTCTGTCGGACTGTGTTAATTTTGTTGACGAATAACTTTTATCATAATTTTCGTCAACAACCTTTTTTCACTGACGAAAACGAGACGATAACTAAATAAAAACTAGTGTTGATGACAAAAAACTATGATGAAAATCTACTGTTATTTTCATCAGCGAATAAAAACAAGAGGAAAATGTCAGGGAGGGGCGATTAGGGAAGAGATCCAGTCAGAACTGATGTGCTGTGTAATGGATGCACACATTGAGCGGTAACGTGCGGATCTAACGGCGGGAAAACACGGAGCTGTTGAGCTTCTCCAGGCTCACGCGACAGCGCTTCAGAGCGGCTCAATCAATCAATATCACACATTTATGACAGGGAATGATTATGAACTCACGATGTTTATATGGAAATATGTTTTAGACGGTTGTAACAATGCATGTTTGATCTCCTCATCTGAACTTGAAAGAGGAGCTGCAATAATAAGGCGTTTCAAAATAAGAGTCAATGTGTATTTCGAGCTTTATATTAAAAAGTCACACATTATATATTTGTTTTTGGTTACATAATAAACTGTATTTAATTGAATTCCCGTTTAATTCATAGTCAGGAGGAAAGACCAGTATTTGACACATATTATTTTAATAAAGTATCAGGGTTATAATAGTTACTTAAAACCATTAAAAAATCTCCATTACTTGAAATTTAAAAATAAAAACAAACTTTAAGCTTTAGCTTAACCTGATATACTAACTAAAACAGAAATACAAAGTTATAAAAACTATATAGATGTTTTTTTTTAAAAAACAAACAAAAAAAGTGAATTGAGCTCTTTCGTGTATTTTTAATGTCAAAAACACAATGATGTCACAATGTCAGTTCAAGTAACAGTCAGTTATGTAATGCTTAAATGCTCAATTAATGCATTACAATTGAACTAAACTCATTAGATTTTAGTCTATCTACTGTAGATTTAGTCGACTAAAACTAAATACAATTCAGGTGACTAAAATATGACTAAAACTAAATTAAAATTTGCTGTCAAAATGAACACTGCTGTCGGATCCAATATAGAAGGCACAACATTGTGTTTTAATCTCAATATGTCTGCAAATCCAGTCTCGACCCGTGTCTTGTTTACAAAAGAATCCGCGGTGAAATGAAGCAAACAAACACGCAATGTCTTCCCCACGTGAACTGGATCTTCATTAAAAATAAAGTTCAACCATGCATTCATAATATTGCAATCTGAAGGAAGCTTATGCAGCGACTGTGTTCTTCCACAACCAGGCACAGCACACTATTTTGTAATCTTCAACAGCATGTTTATTGCTTGGTAGCTTGATCCGGTTTAGCACCACGTAGGCCTGTTATTTATGTGCGGGGCTACAGAATCAGGCGTTCTTCTTCTGTTGAAGCGGCGTTTCGCTGCTCTCTGACGTCACAGGAAAGCAGATTCACAGATCTCTCGTTTACCGAGTCAGCTGTCAACAAAAGCTTTTCTTTGACTAACAAGGACGTTTTCTGCTCCGAAATTAACAGGATATTCTTATATTACTATGACCTTTTATATATCAAAAGTAAAAGTTTATTTCTTAATTCATGACCCCTTTATTATTAACAAAAACTCTAATATAAGATAACACTGCTCAAAGGATTATTAAATATTGTCTGTGGGTAGAAATGAACTAATTGAGCAACAGCACACAAAATTAATAAGAGACTTGATATCTAACCAATGCTTCTGAGCAGTTAAGCTTAATATAATGACAATTTACTAGCTTGCTGTTACAAAATATAGTTTTTAGCTTTTATATGCTTCAGGAAGAAGTGTTTTCTTGCCAAGAGTTATTCAGAAGTTATCCAGTTTATTTTATTCCTCTTACACCCTGGAGGCATTTTTTATGATTTCACTTCTAAGCGGCATACTTAAAAGTAATGGCTTATAACTCAAAAAAAAAAACATGTAAACAAGTGCCTGGTCTCATTTGATAGAAAAAAAAAATAAATAAATCATGTTTGGAGTTTCTTATGTTGCATCACTGCTGAGAAAACCAGAAAAAAGTGAGGCAATTTATTGATTTATTTTGTTGTTATTATTGATGATTGACATGATGAGTATTAGAAAGTATATTTGGAAGCTCAGAAAATTAAGTTTGGACTTCACAATCATGTCAACTGCATCTGAACTAAATTTTGTGTTGATTTCTCAAAGCATTTATAAATTATGGCATTTAGAACAAAGGTAGCCTTTTATCAAAAGTGTCAAACAAGTTTTTGCTGAACAGAAAGACTACTTACATGTGTAAACACCACAATAAAGCATAAATATAGTTATAATTACATAGAATAAGTAACAAGTAATAAGTTCCTGGTTGATGAGTGATGATCTTCCAGCGCTGTGTCAGCTGTGGCGGTAAATCAAGACCTGTCAATCAGGGTGATCGGCCCAATCCGAGCGCGCTCCAGCTGTGAGAGAGTGTCACAGTAAAAGAGAGAGTTTATTGGCAGTAAAAGTAACAAAACAAACGCCACAAAGGAACATATAAGCAAACAAAACTCAAATAAAGAATGGTGAGCTAACTAAGCTAGACTCAGAGTTAACACTTTCCTAACTCCCAAGAAAAAAATAAACACAAAAGAATCAAGGGGCCTATACCATGAAGCCGGTTTAGCTAGCTAGCCAGATATGTTTAAGCTTAGTTTGTACCAATCCTGGGTTTTAAGTACCATTAAAGTGGTTTGGCTTTTAGCAGTGTTCATCTCCATAGTAACTTACGCTCCGGAGCTAACCTGCTCCGGAGCAGAATATGTTCGGGATAAGAGATAGCAAACTGAATTTGAACCAATCAGCTGTGAGCAAAGTGACTCATCTCTGATGCAATAAAGCCACTCCCCCTGGTTCTCTTGCTCATAATTAAAGGTCACTACATGATAAATATATATATAGTCTAATGATGATTACCTAATATAATAATTGTACAATTATAAATGACATAGTAAAATATGTTCAAATAGAAATCAGTTATTTTACATTTTAATAATTTTTCACAATATTAAACTTCAATGTCTTTATCTTCAGCAAAAGAGTTTTGTGATGGCATGTGATTGGCTGCTCAATGCTGATGTCACACTTTCACGTGCACGCTCCACAAACTCAGGATTAAAGCCTGAGCTGACAGAGAGAGTTGATGATCAGCATCATGGGACCAACAAAGCCTGAATTGATTGGTTTGGTTTTGTCAACTCAAAACTAATCCTATAACCCTGAGTTTGTTAATCTACCATCATGGTACGGGCCCAAGGTCAGCGTTCTTACCCATGCTTTTCCGCTATTCTGAACAAACAAACTGCAAAACCACCAACAACAGGTTTCCTGAGGTAGACCAAGATGAAGTGCCACCAGCTCTTAAATAGGCAAAGGCCACAGGTGTTAGGAATAATCAGGCTCCGCCCCATCCAATTGGCAACTATGCTTAGAAAGAAAAGAGAAAACAAGAGAAAGAGCGGGGGTTCGTAACAATATCATAGAGACTTGCTACCCAGAACAACATAGCACCCACTTAGGCCTAGTCCACACGCACACGGGTATTTCCTCCTCCATTTAAAAAAAAAATCTTCTCCACATGAAAACGCAAAAACACACTAGGAAGCGCTGTCAAGAGCATGCCAAACCAACAGGTGGCAATATAACCCTAACCGTAAAGCCATGTTGGCCATTCAGAAGCCTGGACATTTTTTATTGCTGGTTCCGGTTCTGACGCGACAAGCCAAAATCTCTGGCTTCACTGTCCTCATGACTGCAACCGGAGTTTCTAAAAATCTTCAGCGTGGCAGTTTTCAAAAAGTTTATACTGCGTTTTTTTCCAGGCTTTTGATTAACATAGCTTTACGGTTAGGGTTATATTGCCACCTGTTGGTTTGGCATGCTCTTGATGGTGCTTCATAGCGTGTTTTTGTGTTTTCATGTGAAAAAATGGAAAAACCGCATAGAAAAAGTGTTTGTGTGGACAGGGCCTTAACCACCAGCTAAAAACATCAACCTCATAACAATGTTCTGAAAACCAGCCATAGCACCTTCATAAAAATCAGTAGGTACCTCATGAATTTTGATCTTGACCTGCAGTGCTCTAATTTTATCTGTCTAAAATAACCCCAGACAGCAACAGTGTCGGCCAAAATCCGGCCTAGATCTGGCACACGTTAAATCCACACGTACCAGATGTGGGCCGGATCCTGGCCAACACTGTTGCTGTCTGGCATCACTGCAATTTTAATATTTCTAGAAGTTTACATTATAGAATCTCCTCAGATAGGATGAGATGTTCCCATCCCAATAAGTCCTGTAGTGCGTTATCATTATGACTCACACCAGTTTTTTAAAACATTAAGCGATGCTATGAGAACATCTGCAGATGGGCAGATTGCTGTTATGTTGCTTAAAACCCCCGGGCTGTGTTGTATTTGTGTCCACGCTGAGATTACTGAGATGAGTCTAAGCAGATAGTTGCTGAGTTCAATCTCTGATGCTCCTACTTCCTGCAGGATTTTCACTTTCACTTCCACAGCCAGGATGCCTGCGGTCCCTCATGAATATTAAAAGGATAGTTCACCCAAAGATTTTAATTCTGCCATCATTTGCTCAATCTCAAGTTCTTTCTTCTGCTGAACACAAAAGAAGATATTTTGAAGAATGAACAGCTGATTGACTTCCATAGTATTTTTTCCCAAACTATATTACGTCCAAACTGTTCAGACTTCCTTTTCAGAATAGTAGTCAAAATACAATTGAACACAAGATTTCCCACTTTTTTAAAGAACATAAAATCAGATTCAAACACATCTACACATCATATAGAAGTAATACAGTCTTTCAACCAACTAGGCTTCCGAACATCACGTTTAGGTCTAGCAGTCTTCTCAGCTGGAGTTGTTGGTGTGCATGGAAATTTAGTGAGGAACTAGGAACAGGAACATATGTACCCACCCCAAGACTTTTGGCAACCGTGAGCGGATCGCTAAACTTTCTGTGTCCCTTAGGAACATGCAAGGGTTTCCGTACCCTCACTGCATCCCACTCCTGGAAACAAGTATGAGCACTAGAGATGCACCGATTGCAATTTTCTTGGCCTTTTTTGTAAGCATGACCTTCCGATACGGATTTTTGTGTGTTATGAGTGTGTGTTACATGTCAGTGGACTGGACCGTGACGGAGGATTTGTTGTGCAACAGAAGCGTCAGACAAATGTCTTGTATTTTAAAATGCGCGTTCAGCACCACCGCTCCCTATTCACAGAGTACGCACGATCGCGAAATTGAAAGTAAATGGCGCACATTCAAACGCAATTGCAATGCGTTACCGCTGTTTGAAAGCGACTCCCTGAGACATGCACATTTCTCCCAATATGAACGCTATCTAGTTGTAACATCTCTTTGCTCTGTATATCATGCTTGAAGAAAAAATGTGGTCTCTATTTGCACTTTGAATATTAAGCATTTTGAGTATGGTTATTGTTTGCACTTAATATCTATGATCAATTTGTGGGAAGGAGTTCAGTTAGGAGGTCAGCAGAAGCTCATGTGCAGTTCTAAGGTCTGAAGAGACAGTCATACAGGAAAGAAGCAGTTTTTGGCAAAACCTTTACAGTGCTTGTTGTCTTTTACTGCATATGATAATTCATACTCAGAAAGTAGAACTGATATTACATTCATTACAAGATGATGAGTTAAAACATTTCAAATGCACCAGCACACAATTTTCTAGTCATGTAATTTATCATTGAGGATTTCTTAAAAATTCTATGTAAAAATCTCATCTCGTGATCCCAATCTCGTGTCTCGTCTCGTGAGATAAGTGTCTCGTCACACCCCTAATGGTTTATTATAAGAGACATTGTGTTTGCCTACTCAATTGCTTACTTATGACACATAGCAGCACAGCTAAATGTATTCCTATTATTGAAAGTTGAGTACTTTTACATACTGACATGCTTTCACAAATACCTGTAAGAGCTATGTTTAGGATGTGTGAGCTGGCACAATGCGCGAAAGGGGCATTTGCGAAATATGTAGTAATGATGTGAGAGACAGAATTTTTTCAAATATAAATGGAAGGGCATCTGTTTATGTAAAAATCAATGCTGGTTTGTTGAATGACTTTTCAAATGAGAGTTTTTGCTGATATAGACCCCCTGAATGTGTCAGTCACTGATTGATTGATTGATTGATTGATTGATTGATTGATTGATTGATTGATTGATTGATGGGTTACTCAGCAGAAGCACAAGCTCTGACCTGTCAGTAGGATTTTTTCCCTCTGAAATAATCATATAATAATAAATAAAACTAGATAAAAAAGGTTTGTGAATGAATTTAATAAGCTGAAAATAATCAATTAATCAAATTATTGTAATAATCAACACATAAAAACTTGAGTTGTATATTAACATCAACATTTGAGTTATATAATTATGTTTGTTTTCTTTATTTTACAAAAGCAAGTTTTGTTGTGAGTATACACAAATAAAAGTACAGTTTAGAATGATGTACCCTTATCTGTATGACAAAAAATGAAGGAGTATTTTAAGTAGAAAAAATGCTAGTGATCGTGCCGGCGCCTCCATGTCGTGCAGTAAAGAGCGCTGTACTTTAGCTTTCACACGGCACACAAACACTTAATAATAATAGCACACATTTATAGATCAATGTTACAGCGATCTGCTATGTATTGTTGCTACCGGGGGTGTCGAAATGAATCTTTTCTTCAATGCATCGTAATGCAGACAAGGACGATTCGGTTCAGTAATAGACCATAACCGATTATAATGTACTGATTCTTTTCTGACATCATTTGTTGTGTACGTGCTTTGTTGCGGTGGCATACAATGGCAGAGGGAGGCGAGACGCGAGTGAGAGTAATTAAAAATGCTCCAACTACTTTAAAAGCCGACATCTTCGCACATTTAGGCTTTGATGAACAGCCTGGTAAGCACGACCTAGAGAACACACATGCTGTGTGTAAATCAGAGCGATCTGATTTATTATTAAAACTATGTTATTTACACTTAATGTATCTATATGCAGATTTATTGGAGTTCACGTCACCGAAAGCAACAGATATGAGCTGCATTTCATTGATCAGCAGCTAAATCTTCAAAATCAAAGACCACAATATGAGCGTGGCCACTGCACTGATTATCATTCAGTTTCTTTACTTTTAATGAAGATGATTGTGTGTTGAGCACCTACTGCTTTACCTTCGGTTTAATTTGCGGTAGTTTGTGCGTTGGCTTAATGAAGAGATGCTCGTCTGTGCCGATGCCTGCTATGGTAGCGCCGTCATATCTGGCTATAACATGACAGCCTATTACACTCTCTCACACGTTTTTTTTTTCACATATGTGGTTACAAAAACCATTTAGACTTTAGTTTTGACTGTAAGGCCGCCCAGTGGCTTTTAGTATTTCCTTTTGTGTATTTCTTCTAAATGCTCCTGTCGTCTTCTGTGCCCAGACTTGAGTTCTGTTTGATGTTTGATACATTTAAGAAGCTCGATTTCTTTGAGCAGATCAAATTAAAGGTTCAGTTCATATATCTGACTGCTTGTATTTATTGGCCAAAATTGTATACATGAGGATGCGGTGCATTGGATATCGAATTGAACCGAATCGGTGACATGATAATCGTAATGGAACAGAACCGTGAGACCAGTGTAGGTTCACACCCTTAGTTGCTACTATATGTCTCAAATAATAAGCCATGTTTGTGATATGGCACCCTACTTTCACACCACATCCAGCCTGAACTGTTAACACAAGGCCGGTCTGGTCATTGTCTTTTGACCTCTCTCAGTAATAAGGCCTCTTCAGCCACAGAACTGTCACTCACTGGATGTTTTTTTGTTTTTCTGCATTCACTGTAAACTCGAGACTGTTTACTGTGCGTTAAAATCCCAGATCAGCTGTTTCTGAGATACTCAAACCACCTTGTCTGCCACCAACAATCATTCCGCAGTCAAAGTCACTTGGATCACATTTCTGCTCAACAAGGATCGGGTTGCTGACACATGATTGGCTTAGTAGATATTGGCTTTAACTAGCACGTCTATAAGTATAGCAGCTGCACTTTATTTTACATGCACAGTTTTCTTACCAAGTGGTAACCTTCCGTTCTCTCTCTTGAATCCAATACCGAAGTGACTTAAACTGCAGTTCATCGACTGGCCACTAGAGACAGGCTCCAGAAGGGAGCAGAATCTCATTGAGCTCATGTTAAAATGCCCAACTTTACAGCAGATAGAATATGTTTACAGTCTGGGACAAAAAGTGGTTTTGGTCTATATAGCTAATTTTTCCCTTCATGACAACTGTGAGGGGGGTGAATTGTTTTATAACACATCCGTTTAAATTATATTAAGCCTTAAAGTTATGCATAAGCCACTGCCACTGCTGTCACTTCCTTCGAGCTTGGCGGGCGTAGCTTCAGCAATCAGCCACCTCATCTCCACCCATGTCCCGCCTCTTTGCCCATTTTTGGTTACTTCTTCTATTATATGTATATATTTTATATTATATCTTTTATAATATATATTTTACATTATACTGTAAAGATGAATACTATATACATATATATATTATTCATCTTTACAGTATAATGTAAAATAATATTACATTAGATGTTTTGTCTCTTGTTTTGTCAAGCTTGACTTGACAGTTGGATTAGCTTGAGTTGGGCTGCATATGTAAAATTAATACTCAAACAATAACATGCAACTGTTTCAGTCTAAACCGAAAATTAATTTTCAGCCAAATATTTGGACTTTGTAAAAAATAAAAAATAAATCTGGATTTTGAAGATAAAAACACTGTCCTAATTTGTCTAACGCAGGTACTCATTTCAAGATGAAGAGGACATGTTCATGGTAGTTGACCTGCTGCTGGGAGGAGATCTGCGTTACCATCTACAGCAGAACGTGCACTTTACAGAGAGCACTGTGAAGCACTACGTGTGTGAAATCGCCCTGGCTTTGCACTACCTGCGCAACAAACACATCATCCACAGGTAACGACTGCTGTGAACTGCATACAGGTTTTGCACATCCAGTAACACACACACAAACAGGCTAAAGGATTTGGAAAAAACGACTCAAATGTACACACATGCAAAGATATTAGTCAGATGCTGATGTACTGTTCATGCTGCCTTTTGATAATTACACTTTACACTAGAGCTGTTGATTTAATATTGCAACTTAAATTACATAAATGATCTTTTTTTAATCACATAAGTCGCCTAAATGTTGTTAGCTATGTACTGTAGTAATAGAGTTTGTGGCAACTCTTTAAGGTGTTTAATTAAAAATGGTGACAAATGTGAGGCCTGACCTGTATGTTTTTGATTAGATGCTATTAAGTGAGTAAATTCACAGTACCCATACTTTAATTTAATCCTGTAACGCCTGCATATGAAATATTAGTCCGGAAAAAAAAAAATCGCACCGAACATTTACGTTTTTATATATTTTTATATTGGAAGAATTTCATATTTAATCAAAGAAGGCCAGTATCACTGATAATAATACTGCGACTGATGAACTCTGCGACTCTATGAGATTTTTTCCCTCAATTTTAGCCATTACTTACAGCCATTCAGCATTACAGTATAATTGAAAGCTATACATTTTAACATTTATTAGGCTTTAAAAAGATAACAACTTTGAATTTAAGTGAACTTAAAACAATCTTCACATAAACCCATTATAATAAACATCACATTTAACTATTAACAATATATCAGGGCTCATTTTTTTCCTTTTTTTATTGGCCCAGTCCTGTTCAGATTTGTACTTGCCCTGTCAAAATGTTATTGTTTTCGTGTGTATTGTGTCCAGCTTTTTTTAAAAGGGGGTCAGATTTGATGTTGTGGGGAAAACCTGGGGGCCGGATACTTTTCTGTAATTTAATATACTGTATATAGTATTCATCTTTACGGTATAATGTAAAATAATATTACATTAGATGTTTTGTCTCTTGGAAACATATGACTCATTTGACAAAAGCTTGACTTGATAGTTGGATTGGCTTGAGTTGGGATGCATATGTAAAATTAACACTATGGGCCCTATTTTACCGTTCTGAGCTCATGGACTGAAGCGCACGGCACAGGTGCACTTAAGGCGTGTCCGAATCCACTTTTGCTAGTTTAACGATGGAAAAAATGTTTGCACTGACAGGCACATGATCCAAAAGGGTTGCTCCTAGTCTCTTAATGAGTCATGGGTGTGTTTTGGGCGTAACGTGCAATAAACCAATCAGAGTCTCATCTCCCATTCCCTTTAAAAGCCAGTTGCGCTCGCACCATGGCGGATTCTTTATTTACATGGAGGAATACAGACACCCTCAACCTGACGAGTCAACCTGAGATGGGCACGAGTGCATTTGCTATTTAAACAACTTGGCTCTGGACGTGAAAATGAGAACTGCGTTGGGCTGGAACTAGCAACAAAAAAAACACTTGTCGCACCACATTGCGCCAGGTTTATGATAGGGCCTAATTTTAAAGTGTAAAATTTAAATGTTCTTACTCTACTCTTATTTAAATTAACCAATAGTCTTTCATGGTATCATACATTTAGATCGCCACGGGTAAAAACACACATAGCACTTCACAACCATTGGTAACAAGTAACAACATGTTTATATGGTATTGCTTCTATGAAGTGACAGATAGAGCTGCATGTCATCTGCATAGCAGTGGTAGCAGAAGCCATGTACCTATTACCATTGAAGTTGTGTAAATGGAGAAAAGAAGAGGAGCGAGCACTGAACCTTGAGGCATTCCAGGCACCTAAGACTGAAGCCACTGATGTACCTGTGATGCCCAAGCCAGAAAGGGTAGACGGGAGGATCGGGTGGTTTGCAGTGTTAAAGGCAGCTGACAGGACTCAGATGATCTGGAGTTCGCTATTGCCAGCCGTAGCGTTTCAGCCACAGTCAGCAGGGCGGTCTCTATGGAGTGCTACACTGGTTGTCCTCAAGTACGTTGTTTTGAAGGCAGAGAGATGTTTGAACACAACTCTGATAGAAAGGGAAGAAGAGAGACTGGTCTGTATTTGCATTTGAATGATGGCTTTCTGAGCAGTGAGGTTGCAGGGTCTGTATATGTGAGGTAGGAAATTTGCAAGTAGTGAGGATGTGTTTTATAATGTGAGTCAGCGTGGAGTAGCAATGTTGGTGAGATCTCCTGCAGAAGGTGGGCTGGGATTGGGTCAGAAGGACAGGTTGTAGGATGGCTGGAACAGAGAACTTTGGAGATCTTGTGAGAAGCAAGAGAAGAGGGGAACGTGTGTGGGTGGAGGTTGGTTGTGGATAAGTGGTGCAGAGAACTTATTGCTGAGGGTTGCCACCTTATTGGTAAAATAGCTGACAAAGCCATCAGTCAGGGAAGAGGTGGGAGGTGGAGAAGGGGAACAGAGAAGAAAGGAATGTTTTGAGGAGAGCATGTATATGCACACACACACAATATAGCACAGGGCTCCATACTAACATTTGAGAGGGGTAGCACTGGCACCACCAAGTTGTACAGTCGGTGGCGCTGGGCCTTAATTTGGTGGCACCAGTCATGGGGCGGGGTAAAAAAAAAAAAAGTCCAAACATGTTTAATGCATTCATAAACTAATTATAAATATAGATAGTTTTCTTCTTTATACACATAAACATTCTTTTTAATAACTTCACCATATTCTTAACATATCTTACCTTACTGTAAACCGTTAAAGGGGTGGTTGATTATAATTTCACTTTTTTAACTTTAATTAGTGTGTAATGTTGCTGTTAAAGTTACGACACTCAAAGTTCAAAGCAAAGGGAGATTCTTTTGCATAAATCACTTTTTAAGGACTACAACAAATGGCTGGTAGGGCTGGTAAAACCCTTAAAAATGTCCACAAACCCTGCCACTGGGAACACACATCAAAGGCCATGTTGAGAAGAGGAAGAGTTGTTGTTGGGAGTGGCTCCAGATGTCATCCGTCTATCACATTTATTGCGATACAGTACGAACACAAATGCAATAGCATGTCATAAAAGCAAGATGACAACATAAGTTATAACTGTAATTAAACTAAACTATACCTGTACTCTCTTCATGCAGCAGATATTCTCTGGCTCTGTGCATCTTACAACAGTTCCCACACCAGTGGTTTATAGATTATCATGACAGAATATGCTAATCAATCACATGAAGATAGTTAACTCATAAATTCATCAACTCTCCATTCTGAAATGTCCTGTCTCATTCTACATGTCGTCTCTTCTTCTTTAGTCTCTCCATCGATCTTGAGTCGACTCTGGTTTGATCATAAAAGCCTGAACAATTTCTGATATTTTCAGTGTGTGTCTGTGTGAGGTAATCGGAGCTGCTAACATGAGCTTTTGAAGCCCCGCCCTCTAGAAAGCAGCTCATTTGCATATAAAGGGAACACAAAAATGGCACGTTTTTGCTCACCCTCAAAAAGTGACTATTTTACACTCTGGGGACATCAGAGACTTATTACATCTTATAAATAGGACCTATTTAAACGTATTATAAGCAACTTTTTCATAATTTGTTGTAAAAACATTTTTGCTTTTACTTTTGTGTCGTAATCACTGCAAAAAGTCTCCCTGAACTCTGAAGATATCATTTGGGCAGGACTTTGTCCTTCCAGGCCTCTTTCCTTTGACAGCCAATCCTCAACACTTTCCCTGGCATCAAAGACTTCCAGTTCTGGCCCTTCTATACTTATTCTGATGAGGTCTGGCTTGAGACGTGACCTCACGTCAGACTTGATCCACTTCTGTGCTGAAAAGCCCCTCTCACGCACAGCAGAGACCACAGAGAGCACCAACATAATATGAACTAACTGAAGGATGCTCTAAAGAATAAGATGCTTGTGAGAACATTGCTTTAAGTAACAGAATAAATGTGATCATTTAAAAAAAATGGTGTAAATATTTTATAGTCAGAGCAGTATGGTTTCTTTGACAAGATCCATGAAAGAGACTGTGATCATTGTTTTCAGTGCCTGAGACTCCTCTTTAGCTGGATCTTGGCCACATCCATTCCTAATAATAAAATGAGAGATGGTTAGCATTGTGGCTAACATAACCTGATCAAGGCTGATCTTGAGAGGCTGGCTTGGCTCCGCAGAAGTTAAAAAATGCTTAATCAGAAAATCCATAGTCCAGGAGTTTCTCTTTCTCAGTTGTCCAGGAGTCATGATGAAAGATGTTGAAGCATCTCACTGCCTTGGCATCAGGTGTTTCATGCACGCTCCCCACTGTGCCTGTCAGCACAAACAATACAAAAATTCATAATGATTAATATTGATATAGCATAATTTCAGTACATTGATACTGCAGAATGACCAAAAGGCATTTTGGAAAGTGTTTAATGGTGGAGTTCACATCAAACTGACTGTTCACAGAAGAAAAAACATCAGCAAGGAAATGGCAGAAGGCTAAAAAAGTCCCATCCTCCATAGGGCCCTATTTTACCGACCTGAGCGTATGGTCTGAAGCGCATGCCGCAGGTGCACTTAGGGCGTGCCTGAATCCACTTTTGCTCTTTTAACATAGTTTAAAAAATGGAGCAAGGTCCAAAAGAGTTGTCCCTAGTCTCTTAATGAGTCATGGGTGTGTTTTGGGCATAACACTGGCTTCCTGTTGATTTTAGAGTGCAATATAAGCTTGTGTTACTGGTTTTAAAGATTTACATGGTCTTGCTCCAGAGTATATTTCAGGCCTGTTACAACATCAGTGTGCTGCTAAACCCTTTACTCTCTGAAGTCTGAGCTGTTTTGGGGCCCTTTAGAAGTTTTGACATGCTCTGACATTTCTGACAGTTTCTTATAAACACATTAATGGCATTTAGCACAAACTGGGCTACCATAATATGAGAGCAACATGTATGTACATGCTTGTGTTTTTAAGATAATAACATTTATGTGAGTGTACACAAATAAAAGTAGATACTTAACATATTATAATGATGTCTGTAATGATGTTATTTGAGTCTCTTTATCACTGATAAGAAAGAAATTGAGGCTGTCGCACCGGCGCGATCGTCGACCTCTAGGGGTTAAGAAAATAAAAATCCATAAAAATAAATGTTGATTTGATTTGATTTGATCTGATACTGTGCAATAAACCAATCAGAGTCTCATCTCCCATTCCCTTTAAAAGCCAGTTGTGCCGCACCATGGCGGATTCTCTATTTACATGGCGGACTTTGCGAGCAGATAGACTTTACGCTTCTCTAGCTGGGCATTTTTATCTTTATGTACACAGTAATAATCTTTTACATTGTAATCCTTTTATTTTTAATATTTGGCATGTGTGTGCTGCTGTGCATCCCTGTGTGTGTAATCAGAGTGTACGGGCGTTGTGCACCGCCAGTAGACACATATTACTAACACACCCTTTAAATAACACAAAAAATACTGCGCTATTGACTTTAGAGCAGGTTTGAGTTCCTCAAAATAGCAACACGCCAGCAATGCGCCTGAACATACCTTGTTTTCAGACCAGCATGCCCATGGGTGTCACATGCCTGTCCTGTCTTGTGTGCACATGTGGGTTTTGTTAGTGTGGCCATGTGCCTCTGTCATTGTTTGATCCCTCCCCCTTGTTATCTGATTATTGGTTTCATTTGCCCCACCTGTGTCCCCTCAGCCCAGCTTGATTTCTCCCCTTTATATAGCCCTTGTGTTTGTCAGTCTTTGTCGGATCCTTGTAATGTCTACGTCTCCCGTTTCCCCGTGAATTCCCAGTTGGTATGTGTTTGTGTTTATTTTATGTTCTACTATGTGTTTTGCCCCCTCGTGGGTTTTTTGTTTTGTATTTATGTTGGCTTTTGTTATTAAATCCTCTTATCACTGCACTTGAGTCCTCGCACCAGTTTTTCCTTTGTGTTAACGTGACAATGGGTGAACAGATTCGCTATTTGCTATTTAAAAAACGTGGAGCTGGACGTGAAAATGATAACTGCGTCAGGCTGAAACTAAAAAAAAACACTTGTGTCACACCTGTTGCCGCATTGTGTCGGGTTTATGATAAGGGCCCTGTGTCTTCTTGATCTGAAATACAGCACCAAAGAGAAAACTTGCTTAACATTCAATAATGCTAAATGATTATTACATCACAACAAATAGTTACCTAATAGCAATTGCTGGTGCACTGGCCAAGTGGTACATGTGCACATAGAGTGCAGTAAACTGCCCAGGGTCCTGAAGAGAACCTCCTCTCTGTCCAGGTTTGACCAATGTATCCAAAGCTCTAGACACATGTGGTAGCCAACATGTTCCTTTTACTCCACTTGCAGGGGGTATTCACTTTTACCCCTAGTTCTTCCCCTTATGGACTTGCTGTTGAATGGTCTGTTTTCCAGACCATATTGAGGAGTTTGTAAACTTTCCCAATCTGTATGTTACCTGGTTTGCCTTTTCTAATTATCCGTGCATAAATAATATGGCAGTCCTTCATAGACACATCTATGTCTTTGTGAAGGGCATCTCACTTTTGTAATATGATGAGATAAGCCATGTTGAACTTTGCCAAAAGTTCGGTCATCTCAGAGCCTCAACTTGCAGCGTATTTTCATTTAAAGCCGATGGCGAGAAGGGCTGTGCTTCATGTCATACATGCATCTCTGTCTAAAGTGCCCCTGTTTTGCTATTTTAAAGTTTCATAATTTTGTCTTCTGCAACAGGTTTACATGCATCAAAGGTCAAAAAACATTTTCTGATCGGCACAATGTGAAACACAATAAACACACTGCACAGCGTCTTCTCGATGATGCTCTCCAGTATCCGTTGCCGTGTTTGAGGGGGTTCAAGTTCTCCCTGGTGTCTGCGAAACGGCTTGGGATTTGTTTAATTGACTTGCTTAGTCAACTCTTACTTTTGAGAGACAATAACTTTATATACGGTGCACTTTCAAGTTAAAACTTTGCAGGATGTTTCATTCACTTAGAACTATGTTACACACTACATGAAAGGTCATTTATAGAAATCCATATTAGGGGCACTTTAATGCTTTTACCGTAGAGTTTTATAGTTTTGTGTTTAAAGTTTAAACATCTTGTTGCAAATGTAGTGTTTCCTGCACTAGCTCCACACTGTATACAATACACACAATTCATTTCGTTACTCTCTTTGTTGTATCTTAGCCACGGAAATTATTGCAGCCATTCTGTACAAAATATAATATTTTTGTTTTTAGCTGCAGGATTTGGCCCTTCACTCGCCTGCTATTTTTCTTGTTCTGAGTCTGGATCCGTCATCGCTCCTTCGGACCTTTAGACGTTGATTGGTTTTTGCTCAAAAATGAGGTAATAGTTTCATCATTAGCACCGAAGGACAGTGAGTGAGACACACGTTTGAGTCTTGACCGTGCTTTGATAACCTTTATTGGGCGTGAGTAACTGAGAAGATGAGAGAATGGAAGGGGAGGGGAAGCGAAAAGGGACAGTGACTCCCAGACAGCAACATCCGGGCCACATCTGGTACATGTGTATTCAACGCTTACCAGGACTGGATCTGGGCCGACACTATGTTGCTGTCTCGGACTGGATGCACTGTAGATGTAATTAATATAAAATATAATTATATTTAAGTTTCACAGTCGCAACAGTGCTACCTCTAAAAAGCAGTCACAGTCAGGAGCCCTGTAGCTCCTCCTCTTGTACCTCATTACCTACAGTAAGTTTAGCCCACTACCTCTTTTTATATAAATATAAATTATGGTTTCTTAATGGCAGTATATTTTAGTACAGTATATCTTTTTGTACAAGCCTCAACATTGAAGTGCCCCTATTATGTTTTTTTAGGATGTTCCCTTCATGCAGTGTGTAATGAAGCTCTTTGTGAATGTAAACATTCTGCACAGTTGTCTAAAGTGCCTCTTATTGTCTCCCAAACGAAAGACTCGACTCTGAACCGCCTAAACGAGTCGTCTGTAATTCGAATCTCACTGCGTTACATTTGCATAATATCCGCCTATGTTGTACATTGTCTGTCCGTGAACAACTTGACCGGCCCTTAAACACGGCATTTTACTGAAGACTGTCTCTCAAATCTCGGAGTTCAACGAGGGATTTATAAAACACTTGATCTTGAAAGATGGGTCAGTAGCAGTTTATTTAGACCAGCTTCTACGAATCACAACCTGTCAGTATGAATAATTATATATGTATATATTTCTACCGTTCAAAATACGTAGTTTTGTATTTTTTGTGTCTTACTGAAATGTGTGGCACTATTACCTTAAACTGAGTCTATTTATGCAGATTCTGTCGTTCTTACTACTTTGAGTAAAGATAAAGGATGGCGCAAGATTTGTTTTGCCAACTTTATTGTTCATCAGTCATTAACGTTAGTGCTGGGCTAACGTATGCGCTGTTATTGATACAGTTCCCGCATGTGCACCGCAATAAATCAGAAATACACACATGGGTTTGTCGATGCGATGGAGGTTTGGCTTGATAACTAGTTCTTCCAATGTTTCATCATCAGACTCTCGCTCGATTGATATGGTGAAATCGACACCATCGTTACTGTCTTTACAGTGTGTGCAATCACTGAGATTTAGGAAGCCTCCGGACGGAGCTGGAGTTCAGTTTATGGTGATTGGAGTTTGTTTCCAACACGCTCTGTAAGTGGTAGACCAATCACAACAGACTGGGCCTTCTGGCCAATCAGAGCAGGCTCACGGAATGGAGGGATTTAGATTAATCGTTTGAGAATCGTTGAAAAATGTGGTGATGTGCAATGTATATTATGAGAAAGTGCATGCAAACCTGTTGTAGGAGACTCCAAAATTGAATTAGGAACCTTTAAAATAGCATTGAATGTATACGGTGAAGACCATGGAGTGTTATTATTCATTATTATTTTATTTATTTGTGCTATTGCTTGTGATTTGTTTATTTGTTCTTATTTTATTACTGACTGTTGTCTTTAATGATCTTTAAAATTCATATTAGTTAGGCTAGTTTTGAGGTATCGAAATTGGCATTGTGGAATTTGTAATGGTATCTGACATGTTGGTGTCATATCTTATTTATTGGAACAAAAACAATAATTGTTTTACTTTATTTATTACATTTTTGTGGTGGGTCAGGCAAACAATTATACCACTAGAAAAAAGATCCTTAGCTTTGAGCCCTGTAATACTACATGAGAAACAACACAAGTGTTTATCACCCTCCAGTGCATTTCCGTCCCTATAATGGAAGATCTCCCCTGAGATGGCCTGAATACACCCTGGTTTTTTCTGGGGTTTTTGTTGTTGTTGTTGTTTGTTTTTTGCTCACAGCCACTTGAATTATTAACACTAGAGTACTCTGCAATTAACAACATCTTAAGAGACAAGGCTCTTCAAAACAGGATGTCGTGGGTGGATAGGAAAGACCAAATTATTATTAACATATCCATTCTAAATTTGCACTATTCAGATGGGATTTGTTTTCAAAACTGATGTTTGCATTACATTTAGGCGGAAGAAAGGCCATGTTCATCACCCTAAACCCAACAAAATAATTAATACTTACATATAAGATCAATTATATACTTATTACATATACAAGTATCTTTAAATTATAAACTAAAAAATGCTGGGTTGTTTTAACCCAATGTTGAGTCAAAAATGGACTAACCCTGCAGTTGGGTTGTTTTAACCCTGTGGTTGGGTAGGTTAAATGTTTGGTAGGTTAAACCCAATTGCTGGGTTAGTCCATATTTGACCCAACATTGGGTTGTTTTTTACCCAGCATTTTTTAGAGTGTATATACTACAGTTCAAAAGTTTAAAATCTTTTATCTTATTATTATTATTATTATTATTATTATTATTATTATTATTATTATTTTAAGTTGTTAAAAGAAGTCTTAGTAACACTTTACAAAAAGGTTTCATTTGTTAAAATAAGTTAACTACATTATTTAATATGATCTAGTCTCCAGAGCTTCAGACTGACGGCAGGAGGTCTGGACTCTATCGCAGCTTTCATTGGTCAAAGATCGCCCAAGAGGACGTTTGACTGACATGTAATGCAACCAATCACAGTTTGTTTTGTTCCGCGTCATGTTTAGGGGCGTGAAAATGTAAAGTCGATGTCCCTGCAATAACAAACCGGCGTGCGTCTAATAAACTGTTCATTCATTAACGTTGTTCAAGTTTACTGCAACAATGAAACCGCAAACTTCACATACTTCCAGTGTTTAGTTGATCCGGATAGGCGCTCATTGTCACAGTTGTAAACATGATGGCTTTCGTCTTCCATTAGGGGGTTTGGCTTCACGTCAACTTTATTTCCAGACGGACCGAAAAAAAAGGCGACACAGATGTCTCCCAGAAATCCTGTAGACTTCAACCATGACGATAAAGTGTTTCCCATTTTGTGTGCCTTATGCATCAGACGTTCAGCCAACTCTCCGTGGGCAGAGACTAAACACGAAATTGTAATTTTTACAGTATTTATTAATCATAGTTGAAGTGCCCCTATTATGGTATTTTAAAGTTTCCTCATTTTGTTTTGGAGTCTCCTACAACAGGTTCACATGCATCAAAGGTAAAAAAATATTTTATTTTTCATGATACACATTGCACATCACCACAGTGATCAATGATTCAACGGATGAATCAGTTTCTCTAAATCCCTCCTCTCCGCAAGCTACTCTGCTCTGATTGGCCAGGCGGCCCAGTCTGTTGTGATTGGTCTACTATGTTTGGCGTGTGTTTTGGAAGCTAAACTCCAATCACCATAAACTGAACTCCAGCTCCGTCCGGAGGCTTCCTAAATCTCAGTGATTGCACTAACTGTAAAGACAGTAACGATGGCGTCGATTTCACCATATCAATCGAGCGAGTCTGATGATGAAACATTGGAAGAACTAGTTATCAAGCCAAACCTCCATCGCATCGACTTGAGCAGGAGTTTCTCAGTGATGCTACTCAGTTTGACGTATTATGAGATGTTTCATCTGTAATTCCTCACCATCAGCATTAACAAGTGTGTGTCCATCAACAAACCCATGTGTGTATTTCTGATTTATTGCGGTGCACATGCGGGAACTGTATCAATAACAGCGCATACGTTAGCCCAGCACTAACGTTAATGACTGATGAACATTACAGTTGGCAAAACAAATCTTGCTCCATCCTTTATCTTTACTCAAAGTAGTAAGAATGACAGACAATCTGCATAAATAGACTCAGTTTAAGGTAATAGTGCCACACAGCTGATGAGCAGAAATATTTCAGTAAGACCGCAATAACATGAGACCTAAACAATATAAAACACTGAATGAAAGTGGATATTAAAAAAACATAATAATGGCACTTTAATATTAATCTCAGCATTTACTAATAAAAATGAACATTGTTGAAAAAAATATTGAATAACTTAAAACTAAATTTGAATGGTTATTTTATCTGACAAGGAAAAAATCCCACTACAGCCAAAGCTTTGGGCTTTGAGTGCCACCAAGAAACACAGCGACTGAAGAATTTTGGTGTGAGAGAAAACACTCACACAGTTTTAAAAGAACTCACTGCAGGACTTCTCTATCTCTCTCTCTCTCTCTCTTTCTCTCTCTCTCTCTCTTTCTCTCTCTCTCTCTCTTTCCTCAAATATTCCTGTCAAGAGTCCTTTGAATGGCAGAAAGCGGAGTTGAATATGCATTTAGAGAGTCATTGGAACTTTCATCTTTTACGTCTGCATTCCCAAACTAACACTGTTGGATCACTGATTATGAATGATTATCAATCCAAATTGTTTATGCTGAACCTTAAAAGACGCAATAGCCATTTTTCCACTGTCGGGCCAGTGTGAGCCGGGGCTTTCAACGGACCGGGCTGGGCTATAAGCCTCGGACCTGCAGCACCGAGCCCAAAACCACACTGTCTTTCCGCCATCAGGCCAGAAGTTCCGCTTCCCTAAAACCTGCCCGTAACACGCCTCTCTGTCACCAACCAATGGAAATTTTATCCGAAAACTAACGAAATCCGAAATCGCAACGAATACATGAACATGATGAAAGTGTCCGTTTGTCCATTTTTGTTGTTTATTCAAAGATTTAACACCCAAGCGTCAATGTTTTACAGTTTTACAATAATAAGTGATACATTGATCATAATGAATGAATGTGTGTCAGGATTGCACATTAGTCCCACAGCAATAAAGTGGTATTTACCGTTATTTCACTAAAGAAAGAAGACACATGCAATTATTCAGTCGCGTCTGTCACAGGACAGTTAACATATTATTTAGAAAGAACAAACATTTCTACAAATTTTCCACCAAAAATACGACCTGAGGAGCTTTAGCACTCTCTCCAGTGACAGTCCCAATGCAGTTATATTTTCAGTCGGAGAAACAGAGGAAGCTCACGGAAAACCGGAGTTGTTTTATTTTATGACATATCAAAGATAAATATAGTCCGGTATAAAGAGACAAGATGTAATGACAGATAAAATAAACACATGATTGTGATAGCCATATAATTTGTCTGGTTTCTTCAAGCGGTCATATTTACCATGTTTACTATAGTAGGGGAGACCGGTATAGTTGTAACACGGGGAGAGTTGTAACTCTACCAATTCCAAGAATCACGGATAAGATAGGAGTCATATAACAGTTTCAGTTTCCTCTGGCTTCCTTTACGATCCCACATGGAGGTTTTCCAGTCTGTGTTGCTATCTCTCCTGAAGCTACAGCAGAAAAATCCAATTCTGAGGTGTAAAGGAAGTTAAAAAAAATTTAAAAAATGTTGATAATGTTGTATGAGTTATATCAGGTCAAAGTGTAGTTTCTCTAGTAAAGAATTTTGTATCAACCTCCTGCTAATTTCAAAGCACCATGCTAATACAGCTAGCTAAACAATGGGTGACAGTGGCGGAGTTGATTGTAACATGTTTTGAATGTGTTACAATCTACAAACGACTGTCCTCCAAAAAAATGACTATAGGTTGTTTTTCAAGTACCTAATTACGACCTTTATTTACATTTTAAAAAGTCATGCGCCCTCTAGCTGGCGTAAAAATAATGACAGTGTCGTTTTACGTCTGTCGTCATGAAACAACTGTCCACTTACATACAACTAAGAACATTTTTGTGATTTTATTATTTCGCCAGAATGCCTTTGTTTATGTTAACTTGTTCTTGCCCTCTCTCTCTCTCTCTCTCTCTCTCTCTCTCTCACACACACACACACACACACACACACAAACACACACACACACATATGAATGTGCACATACAGACGCACACATGTGCATGCACATTCATTTAAAATAAAACTGATGTTGTGGCATACCACTTAATGTACCCTTACATGTAGCTAAAAAAAGGGGTAGTTTTAGGTGCTGAAGAAAAAAGTGTTACAACCATACCCGGTCTCCCCTATTGGTTAGCGTGCATAGTCTTTTGCATGGCATATAAATATGACTGCCTTATACAGTGGTCAGAATCCACATCGGATCACAAGCAGAAGTTGTTTCAAACTCTCGCTGCGGTCTGAAAGCGAGTTTTGACCTAAAATGATATTAAAAGTCTTTAATGCTGATGTTAGCTGTTATATGAAATTATGTTTTTTTACAGCGTTGATCTATTTCATATTGAAACAGGGACGTATTGAAGGGTTCCCTTTTTATTAAGTAGCCTTTAGGTTACGCTTTTATACTTGCAATTGCTAGTATTGGTAGGCAGTATCAACAGATGGGAAATTCTAATCATAAAGATCATATTATTGGACAGAGGGCCAGTAACACATGTCCAGCTTTGTCCAGTAAAGCTCAAGGGCAGCCATCGTCCAGCACCACTAGCAAACATTCAGATGCCGACAAAGGGTTGTTATTGAAGAGGTTGTGTGTCGGACTCCAGCTGTCCCTCTGTTCCTTCGTATATCAACAGGGATCCGGTAACCAGGAGGGCAGCTCACTTACAGCCCTCACCATGATATGTGATGTAATGAGGCCATTAGATCCTGCTAATAGGTTGTTGGAGCAGTCAAGCGAAAGAAAAGGCCTGTGGATCGGTTTGCCCGGCCCACTAATCTCAGGGTGGTCAGATAACACTGCCATTGAGCTCTGAGAAAGGTCAGGTGTGCGAGGTGTGGAGGAGGAACTCGTGATGACTTCCAATGTCACTTTTTTATTGGTGATGCCTTTGAATCGACGCCAAGATATCTTAGTCAATTGAAAAGTGATGAGTATGTCATCCGGCTACTGGAGCTAAAGCCAGCTGTCCACTTAACTCAAAGCACCTGGATAATGGAGGGGGATGGAACAACTTTGGACAGCTTTCTAAATGTCTCAATAGTGGGCAGAAATAGAAGATGGTTTATCAATGAAGCAGCTGTGGATCATGTATTATATGCAATGTACACATAAAACAAGTACTTGTTTTAACTTAAAGGGGACCATAATGCAAAATTCACTTTTATATTGTTTTTTAACATATTTATGTGTTACACACACGCAGTGTGTGTACACAACCACCCTATTGTGGTAAAAATCCATACACACACACCATGTACTAAATGTGACATCACATTGGAACAGGCCCCGCCCACAACTACAGACAAACTCCGCCCTGTTAGCATAGCTCCGCCCCTGAGTGAGCTGTACACTGTCCACCATGTTTATCTCTTCTCGAGCATTAACAGCAGCATTCAGTAAGAAATGTATTGTTATTAAAGCTACTAAAGTTATTTAGTCAAGTGTGGTGAGTTTTGTTTTTCTTCCGTTGTTTGATGTCACTTTAATACACAGATCTAATGCACACATGTGATTTCTTTCCCTGCTGTTTATGTTCACAGACATAACCGCCTCTGTTTATGTGAACTGTGTGTGTGTTTATGACATAACCACATGTGTATTTGATAGTTTAAGCGCAATAAGACGAGAAAGAGAACTTCGTTTAATACTCACGGGATGCTCCGTCTGACACACAGCTTTCTGTGTGTGTGCGCTCATAAAACCATATATCAGAAGTTTAGACAGATATGGCTTTAAAACATGCAGATCATAAACTTTCATGATGAAGAACTGCAGTGTCGCGTGAGCGTGATAGAGATGATCATCAAAACCAAACAGATGTTCAACAATTTTGACACATTCTGGGGACACCTGAGACTTATATTATAATATTACATCTTCTAAAAAGGGGCATAATAGGTCACTTAAAAAACATATAAAACATATACAAAAATAGTAGATTTGCACAAACATTAAAAAAAACAATTAGCACTATGAGCTGCGTTTCTGTTTGTCGATGACAAGAAAAATTATTAATTTACAATTAACTAATAATTAACTACATGTACTGTACTTACTATAGAGAAAGTTAGAGTTTGGTTTAGGGGTAGATACTTGTAATTATGCATAATTTACTGTTAATACTATTGTAAGTACATGAAGTAACGTGTAACTACGTCACCTTAAAATAAAGTGTTACCAAATATTTCACCTGTAAGTTAATATTCTATCACCTTCATGTTGGTCCACATTTCAAGCTTCGTAAAAGTGGGCAAAAAGTCATGTGTTTACTGTGAAACAGTAAAGTTTAATTAGATGTATCTATGGAGAAATTACTACATTATGTGTTGTGTTGCATTACTTTAATTCAGCACGTGCAGCACAGCAAAAATAGACTGCGGAAACGATTGCTGCACTGCTGCATACGCATCCGTGTGTGGTGTGAACGCTCGAACCTGTTAACATGGGCACGGAAATAAGTAAGCACCGCATACACACTGCAAACGGAGTATGTGTGAACCTAGCTTAATGTGTGCTGCTGATATCCAGTAGCACTGTGCAAATATCAGCTAATTAAACTCAACAGATTTAACCTTTCTCACCTATAGTCTGTGTTCTGATTTGTGGAGAGAACTTGTGAACTGTCAACAGCATCTCCTCACTTTGATATGAGTTGACGTTAATTAGGCAGTGCATTCCCATTTAGCATAACGGAAATGGGTAGAAGAGTCTTTTGAGTTTGTTGCTTTGAAATGTTCCTGCTTGTCCAGTTCTGTTTCAAAACCTAAATAGCTTTCTATCTGCCAACTGCCTACATAGGGAGCATCCTAAATGAAATAGATCCTCATATTACTGAATGCTCTACAACTCACCAACAGACCACAGAAATTAGGCATGAGTGCCTCTTCATTTTACAACTGACGTTAATGCAATGCTTTACTTGTTTTCTGCTGTATACAGATGAATTGTTAGTGTGACAAGTCAACTGAACATTTGTCCTAACTGAACTTTATTTATGTGTTCACAGAGACATTAAGCCAGACAACATTTTACTGGACGAGCACGGTAAGCCCCAAGGATACTATACATTACCATAATGTTAGGGCTTTTTGTTAGGACAAGCATCACTATTACTATTGCTTAAACTGACTAACCCTTCAGAGGTAGCCTACCGTTCATGCCAGACATGAAATGTATTTCAAATCATACAGCTTCTTGAGAAGAGGTCTTAAAACCAGGCACTGTTTACACCTTTTGTACACATGTGTTTTCAGCTCCCTCAGGAAGTGGTCGAATGTGGACAAGCTCCAAACGTTTCAGACCCTGTTTACACCTGAATTTAGCGTCGTCCACTTATGATCCAATCGGCCAAAACACATCTTAATAACAGGAGTAAACTGGGCCTTAGAGACAGTGGGGCTTATATAGTATAGAAGCCAATCACAGACATCTCTGTTAAGTGCCAAACCCAATGATCAATCAGAGATTAAAGAGATTCATTGTGCATTCTAGACAAATTCATTGATTATAACATGAGTTCATGATGGCTGACAGCTTCAGTGATTTTAAAGAGAGCGCTCTTTGCTTGCTTTCTGTTTATAACCCATTCGCAATTTGGATAAATGTTTTTATTAAATGCAGTAATTGTCAGTGATAACTATGGACAGGTAAAAAAAACAGATCTGTGCATTACATTTTGGAGTGTTAATGCAAACCAACAGACCTGTAACTTGTTCTATGCAATGGGTTTCTTTGTTCTTTTTGTGTTTCTTTGTTCTTCAAAGAACCTGTGGGTGAGTTTTGAATTCCTTGCTTCACATAGGTTTGGCTAAGCTGTGTTGGCAGGGAGAGAAGGCAAACTGCAAGCAATTTAGCATTTAAAAGATGTCTAATAGCCGTCCAAACACAGCCCTGACGTCTAGGCTAAAACTGGGCATAATTTGGACTGTCAGTGAAAATGTAATAGACGTCTAACCAAAGCCCAAGAAAAGACAAGTCATCTAGAACACGAACATGTCAAAGAAATGAAACCAAACACCTTGTAATCACTGTTAATTTGCTTATGATGGAATATCATACATCTTGCCAGTTATTTTGGAAAAACGACTTGTAGCCAAATTCAAGGTTATTGCGGCTAGAAGTGGGTTACTCATTACCGGGTCTATAGTTGAATGAGACAGGGAAAATGACGGCTACTGCTTGCTGGGTAGGGAGAGGAATACAAATATGAAGATGGCTATGACCCCCATCACTAGACAAACACACACAGCAGGTGGTTGAAGACGACAGAGAAGCCTTGTGAGGGTTTTTTTTCTACCTCTACTTTCTCTCTCAGCATCTGTTATTCTCTCTTATTCTCCTTTGTGCGGAAAGCAACAATGACCACACACTTTTTCAGTAGCCTTGGTTCTAGAAGTATTTATCTTCAGTAAAGAGTTCAAGTCATGAACCAAATCCTTCAGCTTAATCACAACTTTACAAGCTTTGCATTGAGAGTATTTCATAACTGGCAAATTAAATACACCGTTCAGGCATAACATTATGATCTCTTAGTATCTCTTCATCACGGCTCCTGTTAGTGGGTGGGATATATTAGGCAGCAAGTGAACATTTTGTCCTCAAAGTTGATGTGTTAGAAGCAGGAAAAATGGGCAAGCATAAGGATTTGAGCGAGTTCGACAAGGCCAAATTGTAATGGCTAGACGACTGGGTCAGAGCATCTCCAAAACTGCAGCTCTTGTGGGGTGTTCCTGGTCTGCAGTGGTCAGGATCTATCAAAAGTGCTCCAAGGAAGGAACAGTGGAGAACCGGCCACAGGGTCATGGGCGGCTCAGGCTCATTGATGCACGTGGAGAGCGAAGGCTGGCCCGTGTGGTCCGATCAAACAGACGAGCTACTGGAGCTCAAATTGCTCAAGAAGTTAATGCTGGTTCTGATAGAAAGGTGTCAGAATACACAGAGCATCGCAGTTTGTTGTGTATGGGGCGGCATAGCCGCTGACCAGTCAGGGTGCCCATGATGACCCCTGACCCCGCCGAAAGCACCAACAGTGGCACGTGAGCATCAGAACTGGACCATGGAGAAAGGGAAGAAGGTGGCTTGGTCTGAGGAATCACGTTTTTCTTTTACATCACGTGGATGGCCGGGTGGGAGTTCATCAATTTCCTGGGGAACACATGGCACCAGGATGCACTATGGGAAGAAGGCGAGCCGGCAGAGGCAGTGTGATGCTTTGGGCAATGTTCTGCTGGGAAACCTTGGGTCCTGCCATCCATGTGGATGTTACTTTGACACGTCCCACCTACCGAAGCATTGTTGCAGACCATGTACACCCTTTCATGGAAACAGTATTCCCTGGTGGCTGTGGCTCTTTCAGCAGGATAATGCTCCTACCACAAAGCACAAATTGTTCAGGAATGGTTTGAGGTGTTGACTTGGCCTCCAAATTCCCCAGATCTCAATCCAATCAAGCATCTGTGGGATGTGCTGAACAAACAAGTCCGTTAAAAGATTAAAGACTTAAAGGATCTGCTGCTAACATCTTGTGCCAGATACCACAGCACACCTTCAGGGGTCTAGTGGAGTCCATGCCTCGGTGGGTCAGGGCTGTTTTGGCAGCAAAAGGGGGACCAACACAATATTAGGTGTATAATTGAGGGCTCTTCCTATTGTGCACATTTTAATGTGACATCTTTGCCGGTGGCATCTGACCCGGCATCCCGATTTTCATATTATCTGCCCCTAAATATTAGAATTTGTGTGTCCTAAATCCTAGTATGTTGATGCACACTCTAACGGGGATCACTGTCCAAAACCAATTGTGCTTTGGATCCATTTCGTGTTAGAAACATCAAAGTTATGCAGTGTTTCGGGGTCTCTGGGACGGATTTGAGAATCATTGATCTAGACAAGCATCATCTACAATTTCTGTCCTTCAATACAAGCCTTAGGTAAACATCTGATCCTGTGTTCGAGAACATCTCAGAGGACATTTTGTGATCTTGGATTGCTTCTGTCTGTGCAGATTAATGTCACTGGTCTCAAAGCAGTCATTTCAGAGAGATTATGAAGACAGTATATCATGGAAAGAGCAAACAGTTGCTTTCATCACACAGCACTGAAGGCCTGTGAACACTAAACAGTTATTGTAGCTTTGACACAGACTTTTATGACCCTTATGTATTGCCTCTCCATTTCACACTTGCTCTGAGTTAACTCAATTGTTTCTGTGGGTTTATTTAGGGTTTTCAATGAAGGGTTGTGGTTTATTTGAATATTTAAATTAGTATTATTTTATGATTTAAATTCAATATCAGTTTGTATGTGTACATGAACCAGCAACATAGTACAGACTGAATACAAGAACATGTCCTCTGACAGATCAGAATGTGCTAAATTATGCTAGCAACATGCTTATCATTCTTGCACATTCATAAATCATGCTATCAACATGTTAAATAATAATAACAATGATTTAAATCAGTGGTTCTCAAACTTTTTATACCAAGTACCACCTCAGAAAATATTAGGCTCTCCAAGTACCACCATAATGACCAACATTAAATACAGTAGCGTAGTAGGCCTAACTTTTCAGCTATATCTCTGCACAGTTCAAAAACAAGGCAGTTTATTCCTAATACGAATATTTGTTGTTGTCAGCCACTTTAATATTGTAAATACACAGTTTGTACATTAACACTACACTGTGCTTACATACAGGTAAATAAAATAATTGAATTAAAATGTGTCGTACCTAAAAGTTAAATTAATCCTGTACTGTACTTAAAAACTTTACTCTAATAAAGATTAAATAAAAATGTATAATTTTAACATGAATTTATATTTAAAGTCCCTGTAAAGTCAAAATTAAATATTTGTTCTGAGTTTGTCACACTACAGAACAAATATTAACCATACAGTTATTAACCACCAAAAATCTTGAAAAAATAAGCAGCATTCTCTGCTCTCAAATGTTGGGGGCGTGTCCGCTGTCTGTGCTGAAACCACGCCCACTCGCGGGAAAGCTGCAGTAAGCAAACCGTTTAAAATGGGTTTGGGCGGGTGGACAAAATTTGGGCTGGTTTGGGGTTCGGCGGTTTTCAAAAATCTAAATTGTATAGTCTAAATGCCTAATAAACAAAACTCAAGTGTGCATGTACTCCATATAATCAGTCATCATGACACACACTGGCCCATGAAGAGTCAGCTGCCGTAGGTGTTGACGACGCTGACGAGCCCGCGCTTTCAGCCAATCAGCAGGCAGACGCATTCATTCATTACTGACAGGTTTTTAGCGTGATAACTCGTAGTGCTACATTCAAGTGATCACTATGCCAAAGTGGCATAAAAATACAGTAAATTGTATCCACAGTGGACAGTGATCCAACTCTCAAATGTGGATTACACCTGTGACTCAAAGACTCTTTATAAAATATAACTCCTGTCCATCGTCATATACACACTCAGGACATCTGCAACTAGCAACCACGAGAGCTGCTGAAAGCAAATACAAACTGTTCCCACAAAGTTGGGAGCATGAAATTGTCCAAAATGTCTTGCTGAAGCATCAAGAGTTCCTTTCACTTGAACTAAGGGACCAAGCCCAACCCCTTAAAAACAACCCCATCCTATAATCCCCCCACCACTAAACTTTACACTTGGCACAATGCAGTCAGGCAAGTCCCGTTCTCCTGGCAACCACCAAACCCAGACTCATCCATGGGATTGCCAGACAGAGAAGTGTGATTGGTCACTCCAGAGAACACGTCTCACTGCTCTAGAGTCCAGTGGCGGTGTGCTTTACGCCACTGCATCCCATGATTTCATGGCTGAGTTGCTGTTGTTCCCAATTGCTTCCACTTCGTTATAACACCACTAACAGTTGACCTTGGAATATTTAGTAGTGAGGAAATGTCATGTACTTATTGCATCACAGCACGCTTGAGTTCACGGAGCTCCCGAGAGCGACCCATTCTTTCACAAATGTTTGTAGAAGTGTCTGCACGCCTAGTGCTTGATGTATACATCTGTGGCCATGGAAGTGATTGGACACCTGAATTCAATGATTTGGAGGGGTGTCCCAGTACTTTTGGCAATATAGTGCATCTATTGGCGCTTTTCCATTACCAGTACCAGCTCAACTCGACTCGCCTCGGCTCGTCTCGCTTTTCGCTCCGTTTTCCATTGCAGATAGTACCTCCACAATAGTACCTGGTCGTCAACACCACAGGAAACTGCCATGATGTAATCTTCTTCGCGACACACACCCGCCAACCATACAAAGGAAAGTCTGCACCTCCTCGTTTGACCACGGCGTATTCGTCCAAGTTGCCATAATAGTAATGGGTATATCACGCAATCTCTGGCAAACTATTTAAAAAGTGCATGCAATGATGATGCAGTGAATAGTGACGATTCTCACGGACCAATCAGCAGTCTGCGGTGTTTTCACATTTTAGTATCGTCAGCTCGCTCAGAACCTCAGTGGAGGTGATACGAAAAAAAAGTACCTGGAAACAGGAACAGGTACAACTTTTACACAGTGGAAAACCAAACAAAGGCGAGGATCACAATCGGATCAATGTTTCCTATAAGCCATATTTATATGCTTCAGTTTGTTTGTGGATATGGCATTTTCATGAAATAGGAAGTAATTTGGTTCCCTAATGATGCAGAACAATCACGAGTGATGAAAATGATTGATAAAAATGCTTGTACTTGTCAGTTAAAAATTGAAAAGTGAAAGTACCTGAAGATCTTCAATATGCAATGCTGCCAGCATTAAAAACTACTAAAGTATGCTATGTTAATACCATTGCATTTAGACATAGTAGCATTACCATGTTTTTTGCACATATTACATTGTAATGCTATGTATGTTCTCTTATACATTGCATTATATGGAAGAAGGAGGCACATAAACATGTTTATAAACATAAACAACAGAGCTATAGCAAAGTGGCAGCCCCTCATGGATGACTGATGTATAAAGTAAAACAAAACAACAGCATAAAGCCTTTGTTATTTTTAAGACCGGTATGGCACGCAAGTGATGCTCAATAGCACCCGCGTCACCAGCCTCGCTGAAAAACTAATTTTATTAGGACAAAAATATTTAAACATTATTAAAACAAGGCATTTATTTAAAGACCAACATTGAGCTGGCTATTTATTTTTCTTTTAAGCTTAAATATAAGAAAATGTATGACCCTAATAAGTCATGTGGTAAGAAGAATAATTAAATGCTCAATTCAAGATATATTTTCTGTGATCAAGTTTTGTTATTTTACTTTAAATATTGCTTGTCGAGAAAATCTGTGTTCAGGAACAAAACAATAAAACTGATTAAAGTTATTTTTGCAGTGCAAGTTTTTTGAGTATAACATGGTTACAATTCTGTGCAGTTTATACCAGGTGTCCCTTGGAGAATCATGTAATCATTAAATATCGTGGCATATATACAAGTATACCAACTGACACGATCATATTAGTAACTAGTTTCACAGAGCAAACGCATTTTACATCAAGGAAGCATTCATACATCTTGTGACAAAAAGGTTAGATCAACCAAAACTGTCAATTCTGTCATCATTTACTCACCGTCATGTTGCTTCAATCCTGTATGATGCCTTTTATTTTGTGGAAAAGATGATATTTGGAAGAATGTTGGTAACCAAACTGTTTTGGTGACATTGGGCCCTATCATACACCCGGCGCAATGCGACGCCAGGCGTGACACAAGGTTTTTTTGCTAGTTTCATTGTTACTGATTTTAAGTGCACACAAATTAGTTAGTTTGTATCTGTTACTGATGTTACTGTTTCTATTTTGAGGGTCTATTTTGAAAAATCTGTCATTAATTTTTCCCCCACATGGCGTTGGACACCCGTAAGACCTCCGTTCATCTTCAGAACACAAATGAAGATATATGTGTTGAAATCCGATGGCTCAGAAAGGCCTCCATTGACACCAATGTCATTTCCTCTCTCAAGACCCATGAAAGGCACAAAAGACGTCGTTACAAAGTCCATCTCACTACAGACGTTCTACAATCATTTTATGAAGCGACGAGAATAGTTAAAAAAAAATAAAAAAAATATGACTTATATAGTGATCGGCGATTTCAAAACACTGCTTCCTGAAGCTTCGGAGCGTTATGAAACCACCAAACTGCTGAAATCACGTGACTTTGGCGATCCGAACCGCTGATTCGATCCACTGATTCATAACGCTCTGAAGCTTCAGGAAGCAGTGTTTTGAAATCGCCCATCACTATATAAGCTGTTGCTTAGTTTTTTTTGCTCACAAAAACTAACCTTTCTGAGCCATCGGATTTCAACACAAATAT